>VYZW01033277.1:3857-70025 GCA_013401315.1 Balaeniceps rex
AACACAATCAAACGAAAAATACCCATCAATTGAAATATTATGACATCATGTGCTATGATATATGTTAGGGTTTGACAGTCCAGTGCAACCATAATCTAAACAGAATCTATAGCAGTCCGGTGCTTTCCTCCTCAACTCACTGCTAACATATTTTGTATTTAATGCACACAGAATCCATTTATCTCATTACTCCCTCCATGGGGTAATACTGGGGTTTTTTGAGCTTCCTATATTTCATTTCTTTTCCATTTAGCTGACTGGGAAATTTTACTAGAGGGAACACATGCCTGCTTCACCTATAATAGTTCTCTTTTCTGTGCTGAGGCTGCCAGGGAAGGACTAAAGACAGGTTATCCAAACTCATTTACAGGTCACCTGTCACAAAGGAGAGGTAGGTTCTCAGCTCCTCAGCCCCACCCCTCCCAAATACCTTGGACATCTAGCTGGCAGAGACCTCATAAGCTCTAGTTTTCCCACTTATTTTTTATGTTATTCTCATTGAGTAGTTTTACAAGAAACCTTATTTAAATTAAAGGTTTCCTATGACACTTGTACTAGAAAAGCCTGGGTACCTACCTTCCCTTTACACCCTGCCAAGTGGTGTGTAAATTCTTTCCCAGTTTACCTTATCTTCTGCCCTTTAAGAAAGGGACAGCTGGGGAGAAAGGCAATGAAGATTTTTGCTGAACACCTTAGGATGCTGGATTTTAACATAGTGCATGCATGTAGGTGCGGCTAGAGATCCACAGGGGGTTAATTCTAACTATATGCTATCTATTTTTAGCCTTTATTTGTGGGCGAATGTGCGACTATGTTCTCTGAAGCAAAAGCCAAAGTACTCAGCCTTTTAGAAATTGCTGTTTGTACTGAGCCTGGATTTACTACTCCTAGTAATTTCTTATCCCTGCCACAGTTATGTCTGATGTGTATTACAGGCAGCTAAAATGAGATTACGCCTAGGGTTAGAGCATTTGGCTAAAGCATTCAGTGTTTGATGAGCATCCTTGGATGCAGTGGACCTCAGAGGAAGACACAAGCACTCAGTACATTACAGGATATAATATTTCTTTACCTTGAATGCAATGGCAAAATTCTCTTAGACTTCCAGGGTACATCTAGTGAGAAGATAATTGCCTGTTTCTTGTGGGAGTACCACACTGTTTTATCTCATCATTCTTGATCCCTTCTTCTTATTGTATGGATTTATTAAAATACCACTGAAATACTTTCTTTCTATTCCCCAGAACACTGTAATCACAGTATTCTCACAAGCTAAAATGCTCCTTGCAAGAATTACAGGATGAAATTCTTTTTGCCTGCACGATGGATAAGGTCAGGGTGGATAATCTTTGAACTTCCTCCCAAATTCATAAATCTATGAATCCGTTTCTCTCACCTAGACCAGAGCAATCCTTTCTGTATGAAGAGAGACATTATGAAATGTCTGATGCGTTGTTCCAGATACATATTACAGTTTTGCATTAAATAGGTAGTTATTGATCTCTCCATATCAATCAAGGTCTTTTCCTTACTTTTCTTGAAGTAAATTGATAGTTTATAGATGGAAGTGGAAAGCCTTTATCAGAACAAGCTACAACATGGTTGTTATCATTGTCAGGGGCTCGGACCACTCAGGCTTTGGCTTTGACTAGATTTTCTGCAAGATATGTAACAGGCCAGAGGTGCCTTGGGTGCTACTCACTGGTAAATGGCTACTCATGGTCCGTGTTGTCACTGGAGTACTACAGAAACACCTCTTTTCAAGGCAATTCCTATTTTCTTTTAGTCACCCAGAGAGAGCATTGTCTGCAGTGCTGAACCATACATTTGGAAACAAGGAGCTCTGAGTTCTGATCCCAGATCTGAAGCTGATTCACTGTGTGGCGTGAACCTCTTTATTGCACCTGTCTGTGCAATTAATTAAATCAATAAATGAAAATTGAGAGAGGTAGTAGTTGTGTTTGCTAGCACTAGAAGTTTTGAGAGAATTGTAATGTGTGAAAACGCTTTGTGGAACTGATAAGTACTGGGATTTATTTCTGACTTTTGATTGAGTTGTGTGACTGCAACATCAGTAATACTGGCAGACCCGGTGCATGTGCTTTTTTTATTGCTATTTTAAAGCATGAATCATTTCCCCCTCTCAGCTGCAGAGAAGCTGGTCCTGCTGGTGGACTATTTCTAATCTCAGCTGGTGCACCTGCTGATGAAGGTCTGCTGGTTCAGACCCCTGTTCCCCGTGCTCATCTCACTGAAGAAGCCAAAGCTGAGCATCAAGATCCAAGAGGAGCTAAAAATGGAGTGGACAGATTGAAAGGTTTGAACCGTATTCCAAAGTAACAGCTTTGCTCAGTGTTATCTTTCTTACTGTAACGATAGTAGCTTTATTTGGGTGACCGGGCAGCTTCTTCGTGCTTCTGGTAGTGATACTCTTATTAAGCAGCAATGCTACGATGTGGCAAAATCAGCGGTGTGAATGCAACATACTCAATACAGCAGCTTTCTCTCAATGAACTTTTGGAGAAATTAAAAATAGCGGCTGCTTAGGCATAAAGTTACTCTTCCACAGGTTTGAGATAGAGCAGTCACTAGAATACCTGAAGATATTACTCTTCCCCCACCCCACCCACCAAAACACTGGGTTTTCAGCTGGAGAGACGCTTTGTGGTAAATTTTGACTTTTCATTGAAATAAACACCCTCTTAGTGCTTCTTCACTTATAATTTCTGCAGAGACTGAACTCCCTAGTGACAACCTTCAGAGAAAATACAGCAAGTCCAAGACTGGTTCTTCTCATGTGCCTCAGCTCACCAACTGGCCAGGCTCCCACTCCAAACCTGTCCTACCTCCAATCCCGTCTGGGCGGAAGAGGACCAACCCTTGACAGCCACTACTAGCCAAGTCTTTGTCTTGAATCTTGATTCTACACTGAATCTTTCTGCCTAACAGGAATACTGATTTTGATATATTTCTCTTCAACAAAGCAAAGTCTATCAAATATTATTTCTAAATCCATTTCTGATTAACTCTCCCCCCAAAAAGTTATTTATTTATAACTTTATTAAAAAGTAATTTCTGTATTTCCCAAAGCTAGAAATTATTTCCCCAGGCACTCTCAGCTGGGAAACGGTGTAGATTTTTTCCTAACAGCCACATGACCATATCTTCCATTAATTTATCTCTTTCCTCCCCCTCCTATATTATAGATTTAATTGAGGTGTGGAAGCGTCAGGGCCTCTGATAATATTGTCTATATTGTAGTACTAGTGAATTATTTTGAAGAGGGATTTTGTGAAATGTTCAGAGTCAAGTTGGGAGTGAGAACTAGTTCCAAGTCTTTTTTTAATAAAATGTGTTTTTTGAAGGGATGAGACATAATTCTTTGATTTGCAAGTGTATTTAAACAACCTAGTAAGAGTCATCAGAAAAAATTATTGGAATTATTGAGAACTAGCTGAAGCTGTATGTGGTATGTGAAGACTTGTTTTTCTGTATGTGGAGCGGAGCTCTGACAAGTAAATAGAACTCTGGAGTTAATGTTTGTCCTGATTAATTTTCATTACCACTACTTATAGAACAGATAGTGGGGCCCCTTTGCCCGAGCACCTTCCACCAAGGAGGGGCATTTGCTATTCATATTACAGCGTGGGTCCTCAGAGATCTTTGTGTGCACAGAAGACGATGTGACTCATTGCCACAGCGTGGAGTCATGTCCGTGGAAGAGCTCTGGTTTACTTCACCGTGTGTGTTCACAATGTGGCCAAGGGCTTTTCTTGATTAAATAGGATGAACTGAACGAAGCAACACAGCTCATGGTAAGTAATGGATAGATTCAGATAGCCTGACCTTAAATTCCAGTGAAGCCTGTAAAACAACTCAGCTTTTTATTAAGTAGTTTCCTTTCCATATAGCAGCTGGCTGTACCCTCAAGCTGAAGAACAACAGCTCTTCCGAGGCACCAGTTTTTTATCATTGATTTTGGCAGAACAAAAAGCAAGGCTGCTCCGTGGCCTGGGTTCAGAAGGAGTTCAGGCAGCCGAAGCTGCAGTTTCAGCCTTAGTGGGTTTTTTGCCAAAGCGATTCAGTGAGGTGGGTACCCGACTGCCGCTGAATAACTACCTAACCTCCGCAGTTTCTTCAGCAAATCCCACAGGGCTCTTGACGGCCGCTTTGCCTCTCTAAAATACCTTTGCAGAAGCTGGCCTGGCTGTTACGGCTGGCTGCACGGTTGATTGACATGGATGCTGATCAGTGTATCAGTTTTTGCTGTTTTACAGGTGATAGTAGTTTTGCCAGTGTCGTGGTTAATGAATACGTACAAGGTACCTCATGGTTCATACACAGCAGGGCCACGGGTGATCACACCTCCTTGCTTAAATTTGGAAGGTAGTAAGGTCAGTGCAGATAAATCGGTTTTCTCCTGGACACTAATGCAGAAACCTATGTTTAGGCTTCTGCTCTGCGTTGCAGTCTGTACATCTGGGAAATAAGGGCAGTGGGTGTTGGGTGATACCCCAGTCAATGTCAGTGTCTCTTTCCTTTTGCTTCCATTCCTGCCCAGTTCTCCAAGCCAAGACCACTTCCACATTCATCCCCAGCCCTCCACTCTTCCCTTGGAGTGATTGCTCCCTTCTGTGTAAAACAGAACAAAACATGACAAGTTATCCCTGAATTGTGCTGAATTTCCTCCGCTTGAAGTCTGCAAGCCTGCAAAAGCCTTGTACATCTTAAGCGAGTGAGCACGGTGATTCAAACTACTCGTATTTACAAGAACAGTCTTAAATGTTAAGCTCTCCAGTGCAGGAATTGTGTCTCTATTTTGATTGTATAGAGCTGAGCATACAGCTGGAGTGTAAATATGTTACTCCTATTTCCCAGTTGGAAAAAGAAATCATTTGTTCTTCTGTGATCCGGGTATCAGTTAGCTGACTTGCATTTATATCAGACAATAAAGTTTGAAGAGAGTCTCCTATTTTGCAATCAATTCTTGGGCCCTGAGCTTTCAAATACTTCCAAATGTGGCACATTCAGCGGGGTCTAGGGGATAAGGACCTTTCGTGGAAGTAGGACGTGGGATTTTAAAAATACCAGGGAGGAGCATAGGTTAGAAACGTGCTGAAGTAAATTCAGCAAAATATTCAGTTTCTTCCCTCCCTAAGCTTTTACTGCCACACGTGCTCACTCGCTCTCTTCTCACTCCCCAGCAGACCACGGATCGAATTCCTAACCCAATTTACGAGGTTCCCCAAAACAACTGCGTGATGCTGACCTTCCCTTTGTCTGCTGCCCCCCGAAGCGTGGAACATCTGGCCGAGTTTGAAGGCAGAAGTGCCCGTTGGATTGCCGACGTGTAATATTTACATTTCATTTAGCAGATTGTGAAGCTTCGCAGTTTGTTGGGTTTAGTTTAGAGCGTTTATTTTTGGCTGAAAGTACAGAACTTGTAACTTGGTGCCTATATATTTATAGACTGGCAGATAAAAGCGGGGCTGTTTCAGGGAACTCTGTTTTTATTGGCAGGAAGCGTGTTTGGATTACAGCAGAGTAACACCTTGAGTTAGTCATAGTCAAACAAGTCTCTGAGTCTTGAATTTTACAGAGGGGAGCGTAACAAGCTGTTTAATTTCCCTTTTTTAAATTAAACATTCGACATTCAATAAAATCAGTAACTGTGGTTGCTGCCTGGTGAATGCAAATGGCTTTACCAGCCCGAGGAGGTAGCCACGCGCTTATCACACGCGCTGTGCCGTAGCCCTGTGTTACACATCGGTAAATCAAGGCAGGGAGACATTCCACTCATTTGTGTTGTCTCATGAGGGTTTTTTTACAGGAATTGGGTCAGAACCCAGGAGTCCTGCGTCTCTGCTCGAATGCCAGGTCTTTGAGGTGAAGCAGAGGAGACTGCGCTTATGCAAAAGTGTTTCGGGAACTCAAGGGCGGCTGCCGTATCCTGATTCCTCCCTCAGGCCAGTAGCACGGTGGTAGGAGTTACAACACAGATGCTGTAGGGCAAGGAGCTGCTGAATTAAGGAATGACGGGTTTGTTACACATAAGGGGACAGTGTTGTAATACAGACCTGTGCCCGAAGGAGAGGATATGAAGTTTGCTAGCTAAAAGTTTGATGCACAGGTCAGTGAAGACCTCCAGGGGCTGCAGAATAGGTCCGTAAATAGCTGCTCCTGCAAATCTGCTGAGCATTTTGACCGCTGGAGGCCAAGATACTCCACGGACAATCACAGAGCGCGTAGGCAGCCAGGGCAACCTGCTGCCGGCTCGGTACAAGATGAGAGCAGGAGATGATACGTGGCGGCTCGGATTCTTTAGCACCCGCTCCCCAAATTAGTAGCTGTGTTTGTGAAAAAATGCGTGCAAAATGGTTTGGTTTGGTACTCTGACCTTCATCTCCCTGCCTCCCTCCTCCACTAAACCCACTCATGTGGGCCCTAGAAGCTGGAAACCACTGGTAGAGGCTTGACTTACTGCGACCACTGCGAATCCAGCAGCTACACCTTTTTATTTTATTTTTTTTAAGCATGTTCTGGAAACAGATGGGGAATAGTTGCCAGTATTGACCAAAGGGCTGTTTATTTCTCTGCAGAGCATGCACATCCATTTCTAAAAATACCTTCCTGAAGCACCATGTCATGTCCCAGCAGCAGCTGCCTGCCCCGCTACCTCTGCCTGCTCCCTCGGGAGCTTGTCTAATTGAATATGCTGCAGAATATGCTGCTAATTTGGCAGCTGTCAAAATGAATTATAATTTTTTTTTAACAGTACTGCAGTGGGGGTGAGGACAGTTGCTGCTCGGTGTGATTACACCAACTGCCCGTGTTTCTCTTTGCATCCCCGACTCAAGGGAGAGCTGGTGAAGGGCTTGAAGGAGACCCATGGGGACTTTCCCCGGTCTCACCCTGCACTTCTGTGGTGTTGCTTCAACAACCCCAGCCCTGCAAACCACTTTGGCTCTCCCGTCCATTTACCAGTTGTGACTTCCAACGCCGGCTGCGTTTGCCAGCCCAGCTGGAGTCAGATACTTTCTCCCCGTGGTCTGCAGGGTTGGAGCTCGAGCAAGCACCCCTTGGTACAGAGTTAGCCCTGCAGCCCCGGTGCTCAGCCCCTGGGGTGCTCAGCACTGCAGACCCTGAGTAAGCTCTGCACTAAGTCTTGCTTCTTGGACGTACCCTTTCGGTAACCCTCACAAAATATTTCAAGCTTCTGAGATATTTTTTTCTGCCTCCTGTAAGGCGGAGAGAGAGGAACCCTTGTAGCTGAGGCTGAATTTCATTTTCCTTCAGGGAGGAGGAGGCGGCTCCTACATTTTTATCATTCGTGCTTTTCCCTGCTCATACCTCAGAGCAAGTAGAAGCACGAAGGTGTAAATCAATGTCCATCACGGAGGCATGAAGGCTCTACAGTGAAAAATCCCCCATGCTGAGGGTCCTTCCAGAGAAGAGATCTTCTCTGGAGACCCATCTCCATTTCCCAGTGCTTTCCTGGCTGGTAACAGCACAGCGGCTCAACGCAGTTAGGCCCTGCCTGGAGCAGAGATGGGGTGGCATCATAAATCCTCCAGCAGGTAAAGGATGGTTCCCGTATGTTGGAGACTACGTGAGGTTCAAAAGCAGCCAGGAGCGGTATCCTTGTGCTAAACCCAGGCTTTGGGGCTTCCACTAGTCAACTGTGGGGACTGTGAAGGACCATGTTCCTCTCCTCCCCTTATCTCACTTGACGTTTAGTTGACTCCGAGCGTTGCACTCTACCTTCCTCCGAGGCAGGGCACGATGCAGCACTCCCCACCCCGAGCACCTGCGTTTTGTGTGATTGCACCCAGCTGATACGAGCTCAGGATCTGAAGCACAGCTAGTGTGTGGCTGCACACCTTCACGGCAGACCAGACTCGATGAGCCATGGTGTCTTCCAGGCTCTCAGCATGGAGATCTACCAACAAGCCAGCAGGCTCGGCTGATGGAGCAGTTGGGGTATTCCTTCCTCTTCTCAAGGGTCGAAGCAGCGGCCAGCACAGCAGGAATGATGCTCCAGGGTCCGCCTCTTCCCCTCCTGTCCTGATGGAAGACACCTCTGCTTTTTTTAGGTCCCTTTGCAATGCCCACTTTCTCCGCAGCAGTTCAAGTGTCACCAGGTGTCACCGCTGTGTCACGCATTGGGCAGCATCTGCTTTTTTACCCTCTAAAGAGGGGCCCAAGCTCCCAGCCCAGGGGTTATTTCCACCCGTGTGATTTTTACCACCCAGCGTCCTTCTGGTGGCCCAAAGCAGGGTTAACCCCTTGTCTTGGCATGCACAACCACAGGCGTTTTCCCAGCAGAGATGATGTCACCTGCCTCTTCCCTGGCTGGTCCCCAGCATCTCCTACATGGGAAACGGGGCCATGATGCTCCTGCTTCCCCTCCTCCCTCTCAGGCTGGGAAGGGGTAAATTAACTGTCCCTTGCCCTGTGCTGAGGGCCTTTGGTCAACGCAGGGTCAGTGCATCCATCTTCCAGCTGCTCAGGGAGAGCGGGAGGGCGAAGGGTGAAAGCCAGCTCGTTATAACTGTATGGAAGTGGAAAAATAATAATAATTACTAAAAAATTCCAGGAAACTTTGGAGCACTTTTGAAGAAGGGAGGGTGCCAGCAGAGATCTGTGAGCCTGGGCCATGCTGGAGGCAAAAAAATGGTTCTGTATCCTTTGAGTTCTTCCCCTCCCAAATTTCCCCCGTCAATAAATCTCACCTTCTTGCCCTCTTGGGCTCCAACTGCTGATTTATGGTTGCTATAATGAAAGACGCTGAACAGAAATGAACCGTGTGGCTCCAAGTGATTTACAGAGACATCTTTATCCCTCTCCTGCCCCTCTCACTTAATTTAGTGGCAGGAGCAAGTTTTTTTACACCTTGGAAGTGACAAGGATTTCATCGTGTTTCCCAAAGGAGTTCAAGGCTTTCCCTCTCGCTTTAATAATAAATAAATAAAAAAAAAATCCCTTGTTTCTCTCCGACCCACCGTGGCGAGCCAGGCTGCGACGTGCTGAGGAAAGATTGAAAGCATTAATAAACACCAGCCCCAAATTTAATGAAAGGCAAAAGATTTTCAACAGAAATCTCCAAGCTGATGAAAGTGGAGCTCAGCCGATGAAGATTTATTAAACGAATGGCTGCCAGGGTCTGGGGAAAGATGATTTGTTAAATTAGAAATATATACACTTGGTAACTGCTGGAGAATTAAGCGCGCCCATTAAAGCTCTGAGACGGGGAAGGTTTAAAGGTGTGTTAAACGTGAAGTGACGGCCAGGATTTTAAGGCCACGTCGCTGTTTTTGCAGTGATGGAGACGTCACCGGGGTCTGGAAAGATCACAGTAACCACTTCATTTCTTGCAATATTTTTTTTTTTTTTTTAAAACCAGGTCCCATGTGGGAAGCTGAACCACTCAGCTCTGAGTTAATGGTTAAGCACTGATGCCAGGAGGCTTCATTCCCTATTTTGCCCTCTCCTGGGATAACACCACGGCAAGCGAAGCGGCGCTGTGCTGCATGGATGGCATTCCCAAAAACTGGGAGCCTAAACCAACTCTTGAGTCTTGCTTGGTGACCTCAAATCCTGATGGTTTCCTCAGTACCGATCGCTTCAGGCTCAAACTGCTGCCCTGACCCAGGTCTCCCAACCCCTGTGGGTGCTGCCGGGGCTCTCAGCTGCCCCACTCACCCACCTGGGTGCAGGTAGAGACCATGTGCAGCACACTAATGGATATAATTTATTGTAAGTGCAATTAAAAAGGAGCCTCCCCCAGGCCACCCTTCGCCTCTCCCGCCTTCCTACACCTCGTGCATCCCCCCAGATCTTGGTTCAAGATCTGTAGCTCGTTATTGGTTTCGCTGCACTTGCCTTGAGCGTTCGCTGTCGGCAGCTATGAACAAGGAGGAGGAGAAGGGCCACGTGGAAGTCGAGGAAAGCAGCTTCTCACCTCGTGGCAGCAGCTGGAGGATAACGCTGGGCTGGAGCGCAGCAGACGGGCACGTGCTTTCCGGGTAGGAGAGCCTGGCTTTGCTCAGCAGGATCGCCAAGCCCTAGAAGATGCTTTTGGGGAGCTACGCCAGCCAGCGTGGAGGGTGAGGATTGCGGGTGCTGGGAGGGAGGATGGTTGGGTCTTGCCCTCAAACCCCAGCAGGGCCGAGTCTTTCCTACCTTCTCTCCTATTCAAGGCAGGAGAAATTGCGCGTTGATTTCAGAGGCCCGTTCATTTTCCAATCACCAGCAGCTGATTACCAGTAGCAAAGCATGAAAGGAGAACCAAGAACACCAACATACTTTGAAGAGGATACATATTTATTTTGTTTCTTAAAAAAAACAACAAAAAATACCACCCTAAACCCAACCAGCCAACCCAAAAGCTCTGCAAATCCAGAACACTGATCAAAAAGTATGTTGCCTCACCCACTCTTCCAGCCTCTGCTAAAAAATATGTGCTATTATCTCTACAGTAAACATTAAAACCAAACAAATCAGTAGCCCCATTTTGGGGGGGGGGAGCCCTAGATTCAAATACTAGTTTTGGCTAACGGGGCACTTCTGCATGGACCTTTCCTCCATCTCACAACGGGGCAAGCTCACCCGCGCTCCTACAGCAGGAAGGGAATCGCTGCCACTTCTGCGACGCTGTAACAATTACAAACATTCAGAAACACACAGATCACATGGTAAAGTTAAAAAAAAAATACCCCGACAATAACAAATAATAACGCATCGTTGACACCTGGTTCGAGTGAAGACCCAAGTCCAGCACATGGTTAAAAAAAGGAGAAACCCGAACACCCCCAAACCTACCAGCATCGCACGGGAATTGGAGACAACATGCAAGTTCCTTGATACAAAGAGTGAGTATGTACAGTATGGTACAGTATGTTACACTCACTCAGGCACCTGCTCAGCTATTGCTTTGCTAAATCCCCGGCCCAGGCGTTACCGCTCCTGCTGCCCAACCGTAAATGCGACTTCTGCCTTCAGCCTGGTGTTACACCCGTGTGCCCTAAGCTTTGATGAACCCCACCAGTTACTCGGCATCCCTGATGCTTTTGCGCTGAATTTGTGTTGCCTTCCTCTACCTCCCTGTCTCAGCTGAAGCTCCGTGTAAACAGCTTTGAAGATCAAGATGAGGGATAAAGGTTTTGCCTCTCTCTGGGTCCTTCCCGGAGCCTGCACAAACAGCTGGAAGCGAGAGCTGACCTGCAGTAGGTGCTGGGGCAGCTGCTGGGAAACACTCCCCCCATCTACAAAATCCTTGGAAACATCCCACGTCTGACGCTCAAAATACAAGAGGTTTTTCAGGCTCAGGAAAAATCATAAAGCAGAAGAGAAAACCCTTCAGCATCTCAGGAAGGAGCGAGCTGCAGGTCCCGGCAGCATCGTACTGGCTCCAGTTGGGATGGAGTTAACTTTTTCCACAGCAGCCCGTGCAGTGCTGGGCTTTGGATTTGTGGCTAAACCGGTGTTGACAACACATCAGCATTTCACCACCTGCACAGCATCAAGGCTTTCCCCTTTTTTCCCACTCTACCCCCACCAATGATTAGGCCATGGGTGGGCAGGAAGCTGGGAAGGGGCATATCCAAGACAGCTGATGCAGGTATCAGCACTAAAAAGAGGGATTTTTGGAAAGGTGGCCGTTGCTCAGGGACTGGCTGGGCATAGGTTTAATGGTGGGAGATGGTGAGCCTTTGCATCACTTTCCCCCCCCCGCCCCCTTCCTCTTTCCTTTGCTCTTAAACCATCTTTCTCTCTACTCACAAATTTTCTTGGTTTTCCTCTTCCTATCTCCCCTGGTCCGGTCCCACTGACAGGAACAGTGAGCGAGCAGCCGCTGCCAGCTGGGGTTAATTCACCACAAGCACAGGTTTAACGTTGGACGGGTTGTAAACACCGAGGCTGGAAGCCTGTTGGGTGGAGGAGTAACAGAGCATAGTCTGTACTTGGCCAAGCTTGATGTCAACCAGGCTGGCATTGCTGGATGCCTTAATTCTCACAGCTGAGCAGGGACAGTATCACGATGATGACAACAAGGTGCTCCAGGAAAATTAAGGCAGCACAAAACAGTGCTCCCCGCTGCTCCGAGACCGGGAGGAGGCTGCGCACTAACCCTGGCTCTGCCCGACACTGAGCAGCTCCTGGAAGAGCTGTGGCTGCTGCTCCTCACCTTGCTGGGAGACACGCATGGGGACAGACACCCAAAGCTCTTGCAGCCCAGCCCTGCCCCAGCTGAGGGGTGACACTAAGGGACACCCGCTCCTGCGCCAGCTGGATGCTGCCGTGATGCACAGAAATGCCACGAGCGAAGCTGATGCCCAAGGGGCGAGAGGAGAAGTGGGTGAAGGGACAGTGAAACCAGCCCCACCCCAGCAGCAGAAATCAGCTGTACTGGCCCTTCTTAAGTTTCTTGGCATCATTTGAACCCTGAGGTTGGGCTGGATCCTGAGGGGACCACAGGTGCGTTGGGGGCTCAGCACAGTTCGCTGCAGCTGACTGCTGGTAATGAAGCCCACTGAACACGCTTGTAATGAGGGAAAAAGTAGGAAGTGACTGAAAAGTGACCTGCACTGAGGACCTAACCAAGGCAGGAGGAACCCCTGATACCCGCTGGCCGGTGAAGTATCAGGGCAACATCTGAGGACTCAGCAAAGCCTCAACAGCACTTCGTCTCCCTGAGAAAACTGCAGAGGTGACCCAGTGGCACTTTCTGTCCCCTTAGCATCACCCTTTTTTTGGTTTCCTCAGGCTCCCACCTAGGCCCTGCTACTAGTGATTGGGCTCGATGGCTTGGGAATCAGCACCCTGAGCCATTCCCCAGTGGAGGATCTACTGGTCAGACTGGAAGGCTCTAGCTACAGGTGTATCCGACACACTCCCAGCACGGGTGGTAGGATCAGGCAACAGCCAGGCCTGGCATTTCCAGTGTAACTAACAACCTACTGCACAAACAGCAGTTCCCCGGGGCTCAGCCAACCGCTACGGCCACCTGGACATTAAAGGACGGCACCAAACAGGCTCAGGGTCCGGCTCATCAAACCCAGAAGGAGCAGACAACAGCACCACAAGAAGGTTGGACTCCTAACAGAGAACTGGGTCAGCTTTTACATTACTTAAAAAGGGTTATTCAAACGAAAAAAAAACAGGGGGAGAGGTTGGAAGCAAAAGGGGTTGCATAAAAAAAATGCAACCTTGCAAAAATAACCGTACCATCTCTCCATGATCCATTTCAGGAAGGTTCCCAGCGGAGGCTCCACGTTTCCCAGGAGCTTGGCACAGCCAACACCTCCCCTGTGTTATAAAAACAAACCCCCTCGGGGGGGATTCCCTGCTGCTCTGCTCTATAAAACAATAAAAAGGTCCCTGCAGAGAGTCCCTGGCTGTTACTCCTTCTTCGGCCTCTTCCTCCAGCGGGCCAGGAAGGGCCCGAGGCTGTTCCACAGCTCCGTGTACATGAGAGTCCCCACGAAGACGAAGGCAGTGCCCAGCCAGTGCCAAGACGTGAAGGGGTTGCGAAAGTAGAGGATGGAGAAGATGAGGCTGACGAACTTGCGCAGCGTCACCACCAGCGTGACGGTGAGGGAGGTGCACTCCGTGGTGAGGATGAAGACGCCTCGGATGCAGACGTACCTGGGTGGGCAGAGGTAAGGGGACATCGGGGCTGAAGAGGGAGGACACCTGGGCAGGCCTTAGGGAATGAAAAGGGCAATGGATAGCCCCAGTCTGGTTATAGAGGGAATAAAATCCCCTTCTCCTCAGATCAGCATTTCTACAGCTATGAACAGCTTCACTACAAACCCCAAGGACAACCCAAATCTCCCAGACTCCCCCCAACCCTGCTCCGGGACAGCAAAACTACCCCGCTAGAGCAGCTGGGGCTGACGTGTTGGCAAAAGGTTAAAGGCGTGCAGAGTTCAGGGTCCCTGCCGTAGAGCCAAGGGAAGCTAAAATCAGACTTCTCTGTTCATCCGCAGCAGAAGTCCCCTTTCCCCCCCGAAGGGGCACAGGAAAGGCGGATTAAACAAGGGGGTTTCCTGGAGGAGCATGAGCAGCAATAGGGCACAGTGCTCTCTCAACAGTGAGAGGAAAACGGTAAGAGGGCCTTGGACTGAAGGGTCCCTTTCTCGAGGGCATCTCAGCTTCATCAGACCTGCAGACCTCTCCTCTCTGCCTGAAGACCCTACACAGTGATATATTACAGATAGCTCCTCATCTGTCCCCTCTACCTAGAGCTGGCTGGCAAAACTGCCGTGAGTTTATACCAATCAGCCTGTCCCTGGGGAGGCGGTGGCAGATTTCACCCACCCTGGAAAAAATGTAAGCCCCAGGTTAAACTTTACTCTATATTCTCCAAGTTACACAAACATCAGCTCCCAAATGCAGGGAAGACTCCAAGGACTCGGCACCCCCACCCCACTCCTCTCCCACCCCACTGCCATCTCCGTGGCGTGTCTCAAGCTGAGCTTTGAAAGGATACTGAGTGATGACGTTCATGAAGAGGTAGAACCACATGATTGGCAGGGTCAGCCCGATCACTGGGACCTGGAACAGCTCTGCGGGGAGAAAGGACAGAGCAAGGTCACTGCCCTGCTACTGCTTGAAGAAGATGCAAGGAGAGGTGTCTCTCTCCTGTCCAGGATTGACCATGATCAGGGACATGCTGCAGCTTCAGGAGGCCATTGCTGCATTAGGCAGACTGAGGCGTGGGCACATTTTGATTTTGCTCCAAATGGAGAGTTATCTTGTTCTTACTGTGATAAATGACAAATACAAGAGAGTTTGCAGATATTTATGCTTGGACTTCCGTAGGGAAGAAAGGAAGATGGAGAAAGAAGTCAGCTAAGGAAAAAAGACATTAAAAGAAAAGCTCTGCCTTGCTTTCTTGTGCCCTACTGTTAAAACTGGATGAATCAACTGTGTGGCTCTGAGAGGCTGACAGCGCTAGCATGGGAAAGCCTGCATAGCACCAGCAAAACAAAAGCCAATGGGTCCGTGTTTACACCTGCGGTGGAGGATTTGGTGCTGTTACTCCCAGTTTTGAACTACCACATTCCTTTCCCCAGGGGTCACCTATCTCATGCTTTTCTTGATAGGGTGTAGCGTGCTAGAAATACTTTGCAATGATATTAATGAACAGATTCAAGTGATCTATGCATGCAAATATCCCCTGTACCCAGAGGGAATTAAAGAACCAGCAAACCTACCAGTAAGGATCCCTCCAGTTTCACAAAATGGGGATCAGAATATAGGAAGCTTGCTGGCACTGAAAAGCCTGGTGAATTTTACTATTAAACTTGAGCAGATGTATAGCTTAAGGTGGATGGACGAGCAATCTGGCCGGGCCCAACAGGCGTACGCGTGTGCGTTAGTGCGAAGCTTGGGTTTTAACCACAGCGATCCAAACAGTAACTCATGGCTTAGCTTTGCAAGCTGCTGTAGCACCAGGTGAATGGTCAGCTGCCCGTGGCCAGGCTCTCAGCAGTCAGCAATCACCACTTGTCCAAGGATGCTGGCATCTGGCCTACCACGAGGAAGAGGTTGGACAATGTCCCCAAGACAGTGTGGGGTTTTTTTTGGCTTTTGGCTTTCTATCAAACCTGAAAATTCAAAGGGCTTGAATATCCAGAGACAACAGTCTGATGTACACGACTGCTGGACTTAAAGCTTCCTACAGCGTTTTCCAGAGGACAGAAGGGTACAAGAGCAAGGATCTGTCTGTGCAACACTCACCGGACTGGCTGAAGAGGACTGCGTGGTGGTAGATGTTTGGGGCAAGGAGGAGAAAGCCAGGGAGTGGTAATGCGTGCTGGAGAGAAAAGTAAAGACATGAAGTTAACAGATTATGTGAACCCACCCCACTTCTCATCCTGGGAAACCAGCCGCACACATCTGGATGAGAGCACACTCTTCACTGCTGCAGCCTTGCAGCGTGTGATCCTTTGGATCTGTGCCAAGTACAAGGTGGGAGTGGAAGGGACTCTCTTAGCAGCTCTATCTGCCCAGTAAAAGCAACAGAAAAGACGTGGTGGGTTACTTACATTGTAAAAAAGGGCCTCTTTGGAGTGCTTCCCAAACTGCTTGTACAGCATCTCCTGGAAAATCCCCATCCTGGCAGACATGAGGAGGGCGAAGGTGAGCGCAGCAATACCTGGAACAGAAGCACAGCCTTGCAACGCTGCTCGGGGATGGCATAGCTCAAGTCAAACAGCTTGACGACTCCCTTGACTTGGCTTTCACTGAAAAAAGCCAAAGCATCCAGACTTCATAAGATGGGCAGAAAATTGATAATGGTCTTGAGGACATGGGTATCTTATTAAAAAGGCTGAGATGCCAAGAGACTTCTGAAAAGATCATCTCTTTAAAAAGAGACTCAGCCCTGGCAAGCATTCTTGGTGGGATACCAGGGATAGAGTTGTTTGCCACTACAGACAATACATCAATCCCAGTTTCCCTGAAAAGCCACCAATAAATCTGGGTTGGAGGTATAAAAGTAGACTCAAGTGCCAGACTGTAGAGACTCCTCCATGAAATACTGTGCTGAATGAACACTTGAACCAGCTACAGCCCCTCTCCCTCTCTGCAGCATAGCTCACAGCATCAGATATATCAGGTAGGGCTGCTTTTGCAGAGAGAAATCAAGAAGATATCTGCAAATGTGCATGACCAGTCTCATTCTGTCACTAAGCCGCTACCTTGCGGAAACCCCTTAGTGCCGTATTTACCTTGTTGGCCAAACGAAGCGTACCTCCTTGCACAAAGCATCTAACAAGTGCCACAAAACCCCATCCTTTGCAAATCAATATCTACCAGATGCTCAGCACAACTTAACCTGAGCGCGAAGACTCCCACCACAATCTGCTTTGCACAACCCACATGGCCAAGGACACCAGAGAGCCGAGTCTTGCCAGGATCCCAGCAAGGTCAGCTGGAGATGTGGCACTCACATACCTAGAAGCCACCACAAGAAAACCTGGAGTCCGTCCTCTTCATTTAAGCTGGAGTCAGATGCCTGGTAGAGGGAGACACAACACAGTCACCATGAGCTACCATGTCCCTGCAGCTTGTTCAGACCTGCCTGTACCTCCCTCTTGGTTTGTGTGTTGTGTTCCAAGCAAGCCCATAAAGCAAAGGTCTCACATTCTCCAGAATTGCTTCCCTAGCTGAACAGACGTGGTAGCAACTACAGCACTTTGCTTTCCACTCTGCTTCAGGGAATGCACCAGATTCCAGCCAAAGTGTAAATGTCTGATCAAGAAAATAGCTTTTCTGAAAGAAATGCCCTGGCTTGGCCAGAGACCGAACTCTTCAACCACAAAAATAATCAGTGCCACTTAGAAAGCTCCCACAGACAGCCCATTGGCAGGCCCCTCTGTCCCCACCTCAGAGGTGGGTGCGCAGGAAAGAACAAGGGTTCTGGCCAAGCCCCAGTCAGGTCCTAAAACCAGGGCTCTGGCTTGCGGTCAAGACATTGAGGAAACCAGGCCTGTAGATGCTGTTAGCCGAGGGTCCAACTCTAGGTAGCATGACTTGGCTCAGCTCTCTTTCACTGTGGTTTAGGGCAAATTAGATTACTCACCTTTGCCACAGCTGTCCGCACTATACCAAAACCCCATGCCTGCTGACAGTTAATCTGGATTAATACAGAGCAAGGCCACATAGCACAGACCTTCCTCAGATACCCTAAGAGTATAAATAGCTATTAAATTATGGGGGACTTGGAGGTTTGACGGCCCTGCTTCTTTCCAATCTCTCAGAGCTGGATTAAGTGCAACCCATTTTCACTTGACCACCACTTTATGCTATTTTTCTGTCTTCAGTTGACAAGATCAGGCTGTGGGTGCTGACCCAGGAAAAGCCCAAAGTGGTGTTACACATGGATTTTCTTCACTCCCTCCTGTTCTCCAAATATATGCACTTTATTTCAAGGGTCACAGAAAGTCACACTGGATGACAACAGGTCTGGAAAAATCTAGCCTGAAAGCCAACAATCTCTTCTGGGATAAAAAGAGTGAAGATTTAAGATGGCTGAGTTTTGTTTAAGATTCACCTGCTCCTAACTGCAACACATTGCAGTAAGGGCAAGAGAAAACAGCTTCTAGCTGTGGCAAAAAAAATCATGGTATATTCTCAGCAAAAAGCAACCTGAACAACACAGGATAAAAGGCATCTGTAATTAAGTTCAATCACATGCATGTGTGTGCATCCCTTCCCTCCAAACCACAAGAGAATGAGACCAGGAACAAGAGCTTCTGGGGAGCAGACCTAGAGCTAGGAGACATTTTGTCTCTCCATCAATAGTCAGGCAAAGGGAATTACTGATGAAGGTGCTTACAGCAGCTCCTCCTGTCAATAGGATTCCCAGCTATGACCTCAGGCCCTTCCCAATCCTTACCACTTGCTTTGCAGACATGAAAGTGCAGGTGAAGATCCCCAGGGACACCAGGGCTATGGACGTGTATTTAAATACGCTGTATCTGCACAGGGAAGACGACAGATGTCAGTGACCGAGCCCAGCCTCACGTTGTTCATCTACTGCTCCCTTGCACTGCATTTTGCTCCATTACACCGGTGTGAAGTTGGGATAATGGGCGCGTACCTATTACTTAACATTGGACAGTGCTGGGAGGGAAGGCCAACTTACTCCCACTGCAACAAAAAAGAAGCATTTGGACCAAGATCTCCTTGCCTGTGGCAAAGGATCCCTCTCAGGTCAAAGCCAGCGCTTATCTCATCATAGCGATGGAGTGGCAGGGGATGTGCCCACACTGCTCCCACAGCCAGACCCCAAGCAGCTGGGAGGACCCTCCTGTCCTGATGTCTTTACCCACTGTGGTGGGTTGACCCCAGCCAGCAGCCAAGCACCTACACAGCCACTCGCTCTTTCCTCCAACCTCATGGGATGGGGGAGAGAACTAGAAGAGCAAGAACGAGAAAACTCATGGGTTGAGCTAAAGAGTTTAATGGGTGAGGGGGGGAAAAAACAACAACAACAATGCAAAAGCAATCACTGACCACCTCCCATAAGCACGGCCATCTTGGAAGCCAACTCCCCCCAACCCCTTTCTTCCTCTACCCTGGTTGCCATTGCAGCGCACGACATTATATGGCATAGAATATCCCTTTGGCCATTTTGGGTCAGTTGTCCCAGCTGTATCACCTCTCCACTTCTTCTCTACCCCCAGCCTACTCGCTGGGGAGCAGAGTGGGAAAAACAGAGAGCCTTAACACTGTGCAAGCACTGTTCAGCAACAGCCAAAACATCAGTGTGCTGTCAACACTCTTTTAGCCACAAATCCCAAACACACCACCATATGGGCTGCTATGAAGAAAGTTAACTCCATCCCAGCCAGACCCAGTACAGCCATCCATCAGAAGCGGTACCAGCCTCACAGAAGTAAGAGGAGAGAAAAGAGCTAACATAGAAGGCCGCAGTCATGTGTAAAATCTCTCTTTTCAGTCCGTGCTTGCCTTAAATGAAGGAGTGAGGGGTGGTGGAAATGCAGAAGAGGGAACTATTCCAGCCTCTAGTACAGGCACACCTCTGTGTCCCAGTTTCCCCATCAGTAAAACAAGAATATTTAACAGAAAAGGGGAGGGCACTAAACACCAGCCAGGATTAAGTCAATGGCAGAGCACTCCCTGATGATATAAGAAAGAGGCTTGTGATTTACCTTTTCTTCAAAATGATGACACCTAGAGCCATGCTTGCTATTAGAGAACCCTGGGAAAGAAGAGAGAGAGGAGAAAAACAAAACAGAAGGTCAGCGTGACAAACTTCCCCGGACTGGGATGCCCGCCCCAGAGAAACACCGCAAACTCAATACAACTAATGCCAAAACCAAAACACCAACAGAAATGTCAGCACAGGATCAGGGATGAGAGGAAACAGCCTCAAGTTGCACCAGGGGAGGTTTAGATTGGATATTAGGAAAAATTTCTTCACTGAAAGGGTTATCAAGCACTGGAACAGGCTGCCCAGGGAAGTGGTGGAGTCCCCATCCTTGGAGGTATTTAAAAGACGTGTAGATGTGGTGCTTAGGGACATAGTTTAGTGGTGGACTTGGCAGTGTTAGGTTTGTGGTTGGAGTCGATGATCTTAAAGGTCTTTTCCAACCTAAACGATTCTATGATTCTATGAATCTCACTTCAGCTAGGAAGAGGGGAGAAGTTCAGCTGGGTGGCCTGGGAACAAGGACACTGGGGCAAACAGGCTACTAGGATCTTCTGGCCAGTGGGCCTCCCCCTTTTTTGGCCCACTCGTGACACTCTGTGTGTGCTACAGACCAGAACATGGCCAAATCGCTGTGGTTTTAACTGGGAACAGGAGTATGGCTCCATAGATTGACTGCAGGGCTGCAATACAAGAACAACCCCTCACCGTTAATGCGGGACAGGTCTCCTAGAGTGTTGTCTGTTTTTCTTCTTTTTAACCTCTCCTGACTTCAGGTGTCTCAATCCCATGATGTGTTATGGGCGAACAGGCCCCGCTCAGCAGATCTGCCCAGCAGATTTTATTATTCCCAACAGCTGGGGCTCCATTTTCTTTGGATTTAATAGATGTTTTAGCCTGACACTCATCTACACTTAAGTGAAGATGCATTTTAATAGCATTTTCCAAAGCAAAGACCCATGCAGTAACAGTGCAGGTGGAACTAGGCCAAATCCATGCTCTCTGACTTGGGGTGTTTACCCAAGACACCTACACTAGGACATGAACCGCTTGGTGTAGCTGTGCGGTGGAAGGGAAAGCTGGGTCCCTTCGGCCAGCAATTCAGTCCATCCAGGGCTGATAGCCAGAGTCTGGGCTTGGGTTTGTCGTTGTTACTTCCCCATCACCTTTGGAAATATGAAGCCTGTTTGAGCCCCAGTTTCCTCGTCCGTCCATTAAGTTGAAATTTAATGATCAACACTGTGAAAGTGAGAAATGGAGCTGAGCCTTCAAAACAAGGTTGCTCTCCCCACAGAGTTTAGTATTTGCACGGTGTTTCGGTGCCCTCAGGGAAAGAGAAGGTGGCAGAATACACACACCAGGGACAGTGCTTGCAGAGATGATAGGAAGAGGTGACACATGAGGAGGAAAAGGACGGTATGACAGTACTCACTGATCTGAAGATCATGTGCAGCGGCATGGCGATATTTAAGTTCAGGGCGTAGTTATTCACCACACTGACAGTGAAGAACATGGCCACCATGATGAAATAGTACCTGAAACATAAACACAAAAAAAACAGCTGATAGCTGTGCAGGTACCTCCCTGGGATGCTGGGAGACACCTTGGGAACACATTATGGGTTTCAAGGCCTGGAGCTGCGCAGGAGCCCACCTAGCTCTTGGGTCTGTGACAAGGACTAACAAGGATATCGGTCCACTTTGGATGTAGCAGGGAAATCCTTAGAACAGGAAGCAGGCTGACCTGCACTGGCTCAGCTTGCACTAATCCCAGAAGCAAAGGGGAACTGAGGACAACCCAGCTCAGATCTTTTAGCATGGACTTCCTCCAGACCCCTCTTTCCTAAGGACAGTGGCATAAGACAAGGCTTGATTTGAGGGGATTCAGCTTCTGCCAGCAGGCATCACTCACTACCCTGAGTGGAAGGAGAAACTATTCAAATCCAGGCTGAACACCTCCATGGTTCTACACCTAAGCCAGAGAGCCTCCACAGATTGAAGTTCCTCGCTGTGACGCAGCCATGAATGGCACTAAACTTGCCCTCAACTTTCTGTCATGAGGACTGTGTCCCGAGCACTCAGCACAGCGTTCTGTTTTGCCACAGGCTAGGCAGTCTGCTAAGGAGCCTCACAAAACCTCCTTACTTCACTTCAGCCACTGAGTGCCAGGGAGGAGAGTATGAACATGCCAGGCTATTGCCCGGACAAGATCAGCCCTGATGGAGAAATGAAAAAGCGAATTTGCCTGGCTTTCCAGTAAACCCCTCCCACGCCCATTGCACCAAACCCCAGAGAGACAGTAAGCTCTTCAAACCCAGCAAACTTAACTGTACAAAATACCGCCCTGTTTCTTGGACAGGAAAGTATCTGATGGCAATTTCCTATTAAGAATTCTCGATAAACGAGGAGTTCATATTTTATCAGGCATGACAGGTTCTCAATGAGGCTTCGCAAATGCTGCAGAATGGATGGGATTTAGACAGGATAAACGGATAAGCCATTTTATTAAACACTTCTTGAGATAACAGATAGCCAATCTGTGCCTAGCAAAAGTGTTCAGATCAACTGTACCTTATTGGTATGGCCGGCCTCTTCCTCCCAAAGTTGGCTTCGAAGATAAAGCCTTCCACCGCAATAAATAGGAACTGGGAGAATGTCACTATGTTCCCACATCCTGGAAACTGCCTGCAGGCATGGAGAAGAAAGACAAGCATAAGAGCAATGCCGTGGAGAACAAACGCTGCATTGGGCTCCAATAAAAAGAGGCTAAGAGCTCATAACCCCGGAGTGATCATCAACCTGGAGGGGCTTTACTGCTTTATCTGTCCAGGTTTTCACGTTGCCTTTGTCGCCTTCCGAAGAGGAAGTGAGCAGCCACCCCCATCATGGGGCATGTGGTGAATCAGGTCAGGAAGCGAAAGAGGAAATTGGTCGCATCTCACAGATCTGTATAACATCCCGCTGGGGTACAGGATCTGAATGAGCAATGTCAAGCACCGACACAACCATACTGAAGCTGGATCTCCCTCTTTCTTGTGGGGAAGTGGTTTAGATAGGGCACTCTCCTTACCTACAAGCTGCTGTGTTTGTTAGAGGCCAGGTGAAACGATGAGTCCACCCAGGAGGAAGGCAGCAGGATTTCCGATAGCCCTTATTTCCACTGCATGAGGGAAGGGTCAGGTCCATGCCTGCAGAGCAAGGCGCAGTGTCCGTGGTTCTGCTTGTACCTCATCCCCAGATCATGTGAACATGAGCTCGGACCTGCTTTCAATTTACCCAGCAAGCTTTAGCTCTCTGCCCTCCTGTGTTTGCTGGATACCAAAAGGTTGGGTGTAGGTGCAAGAAGGAACCTTACAACAGCTCATCATGGGAGCCCAAAAAGGTCGTGGTATTAAATGCCACGTGATAGTTAGGCAGGCCAGGGAGCTTGCTAATGTGACACATGCTTCGCACTGAAGTTTTCAAACTCCACAAGGTCTCAAAAGACACAAAATAGCGTCTGACCTCGAAAGAGTCCTTCTTAGCTGAGCATCTTTGTCCTCCCAGAGACCCAAGCACTGCAGTTATCACCACTTTTGCAGCGGAATTGACACCACCTTTGAGCAAATCAACCTTGTGTCTTTAATCTGAGGGAAGAGGAGATACACACAAGGGCGAGACAGCCCATAACAGCCTGACATTAAACAAACACTCCCTGCATGTTGCTCACCCATTCCTAGCAGACATGCCTGCTGCAGACTTTGCCTCCTCCCTAACAAGCTTACAGGGAGCAAGAGAGGATTTTTTGGGAGGCACACAGTCAGCTGTGGGCTCAGAGGAGGCTGTGACATGTCAGATAATCAGAAAGCTCGCTGTTATTTGCAGCGGGAGACAGAGGAATATGAGCAAGTACTTCCCCTTTCTCCCGTGCAAGACAGAAACCAAAGCCAAGGACTTGATGGAGAAGCTGCACGCTGCTGAGTCCTGATCCCCACCCTGCTGCACAAGCATGCAGCTTGCTCATGCAACATGCCATCACAAGTAGTTAGAGGCTGGGTCTAGACACAGTTTTGCAGAATGCGAGCTGAGAGATGCACTGGAGAACAGGACTAATCAAGCTGTCTCCTGGATAGCTGAGCTGAAGGTCTGGTCTCCTCTAAAATCTCCTGTGTCACCCCCCAGACATCTCAGAAAAAGCAGCAGTGCTCTGGTTAATGCAGAACTGGCATGCGGCTGCCACCAAACAGCACCTGGAAAGGCCATCTTCTCTCTGTGTTTTCCACAGGGCAGGCACTACAGCCTGAGCCCCTCCCCTCTGTCCGCCTGCCAATTTTCACATTTTTCAGAGCTTATTTGTCCGTAAGAATTCAATCCCTGCTGTGCAATGAGGTTAAAAGGTTCAAAAGTTACTTGGGGGAAAAGAAGAGACACTGAACTGGAGACAGAGGCGAGGCTCCAAGATTGTAAACCTTATCTCTATAGGAGAACAGAAAGCAAGTGTAAACTTGGAATAAACCAAGACTGTTTCCATGCACTACACTTTGTTTCCTCCCAATTCACAGATCCTTGCATTCAGTCACTTGCTGTACATACGACCTCACATTATTAGTAAAGTGTTGACACAGGGTTATTTGTTGACTGAAAATAAAAAGACAAACAAACAAACAAAAACCCAGGCTGTATCTGCCCATGTCTTTGACTCACGATCCTAACACACTGATAGACCTAAAAGAATTGGCAAGAAGTCTGGATATATCAACCAAAGATCTGCTTTAGCTCTAGCCAACTGATAGGGAGTCCTCCAGAAGCAATGTAGAAATACTACGATGCAGTTGTCACCCTGCCTCCTAGGACGGAACTGCCTGGGCTGTTAGTGTCTAGCAGCCCGAGCAGATGGTGGGACCGAAACAGCCGGAGCGGGGCTCTCGGTCACGTCAGCGGAGCACAAACAGACTAGCCCAATTTCTGCACATCAGTTTGGGGCATGTTGATGCAGAGTACTCTCATTCAGACAGAGTTCAACACAACCAAATCACTTCTCCAAGGAAGACTTCTGTCCATCACTTAAGAAGACTCCACGTTTCATAGAGAATTCCTTCAACAGCCCCTGCAGAAGAACACCCCCCCTGCCATTTGCACCATAAAGGGAAGAAACCCCGTTGAGATCTACCATGCAGAGCCTCAACCATTCTTACAGAGAAGGCACCTCACAAGGACACAGCTTGAAAAGGCAAAGAGCAGATCACGGGCTTTCTAACCAGGCCTGTACGTACACGCCACACAGAGCTTTGGCATCACGGCTCTGAGACAGACCCCCTGGGACAACCAGTGAAGGACACTAGCAGAACAGGTTGGGTTGCTCCAGACAGGGGAAATGGGATGAACTGGATGGCATTTCTTGCTCTGTCCAGGCCTCCTCCTGTCATTCAGACAGGGGCTTGTTTAACTTGCTCTTGAAAACCTCCAACGAGGATTTTCCCTGCTCTCTCTCTTATGAACCCACTTCACTACACCGAGAGGGAGCAAACCTGGTTTTTCGCCCTGCTTTACATCCCTTTCACAGCAATTTAAGCCCCTTATTTCTTGTTCTGCCTCCAGAGCCCAGCAGAAAAATATATCTCCTCTTCTCTGCAGCCATTCTCCACACATTTAAAGACATTTGTCTGTCCTCAGGCAACTCTAGACTAAACAGTTCTCATTCCTTTACTCTTTTCTCATAAATCCTAAGCAAATTTCTTCCAATCACCTTTGTTATTCCCCCCTAGACTGTCTATCTGGTTGCTGCCTTTTCCTGCGACCCTGCTCCAGGGCTTTGCTTGTTATGGGAAGATTCATCTTCAAGAGGGACTTTTTTCCCCTCTAGACAATACCAAGACCCAAAGAAATAACCAATGTTACCCCAATTTAGGGACCAAAGGTAAACAGGGCAAGAGAGGGGCACAGGAACTGAGCTGTCAGGAACAAGGGAATTTCTAAAGTGGATGAGCGGCAATGGTTAAAAGAAGCTTGTGTGTAAAAAGCAGCTTTTCTTAGACATTTGCCATCGGACTTCCACGATTTGCTGCTCAAAATCCTTCTCAAAATGGGGTATAGACACCTAATGCAGCCTTTGAGTAGGGCCAAACGGCTCGCTTTTGTTTTAAGGTCTGGCTGGGAGACACGCAAGCCTGGTGTGTCTTGCAAGCATCTTGCAAGCAAATGCAAGAAGCCTTCTTCACCTCGAAGGGGCCCATTCCTCCTCCCTCACTGATATTGCACCAGAAGCCAAGCAGGAAAGACAGAGGTTAGAGCAATCACCGAGAGGAAAGACAACTCGCCACGCAAGGTCTCTTCCTCCAGGAACTGCTTCTTGATTTATCCACGATTGCTGAGTAACCTTGTGTTGAGGTACCTGCGTCCTGGCCTCCCACTTCGAAGCCAGTCTCCCCAGTGCAGGCACTCCCTTTTTCTCTTAACAATCTGGGATGATGATGAGTGGGGAGGAAGTAAGGGTAGGTTTTAACTACTAGTTTCGAAAGCCTGGGCTTGATTGAAGTGAACATAGTACCGAATGGTCAGGGGATACAGCTCCACACTGACTTACTATGATTGCAAACACAGAACCAGTTCAATCATTACTTTTTTTCCAGTCAGGTCTAGCACTTTTCCCTTCACAGCCTGCTGACCAGCCCTGAAAACAAATCCAACAGACCATCACCTTTTCCAAGTCATGCCAGCCTTCCTCCATCAAGGTGAGGAAGGTGATGCAGTGCTCAGACGTACCCCAAATGTCAGCCCTCTTCTCTCTGCAACCTAGCAATTCACCTTCGCTCTGACTACCATAAAGTACTCCTCACCCTCATCATGTTGGCTTTGCAGCCATGTGATGCTGCCGAAGATCACATTTCCAGATGGACGATGTTCCCTTGGCCCTGCCTGCTGTCCCAGGGGACCCCTAGCCAGCTCCTCCACATCTTCTCCTTGGGATTTCAGCTGTTATTTGTACGAGGCGCTGGGATCAGAGAGCAGGGGTGCTGGGAATGCTTTAGGGCCAGACTGATGCGGTGGTCCGTGTGGCAGCAGAGATGGGAGATCCCCAGTGCCTGGGCAGGATACCGAAGTGGCCCATGATAGGACCAGACTGGGCCCAAGCCGAGGGGGACAGCCCCAAAAAAACCCACAAAACCCAGCAGACAGTGACAGAACAAGGCCAGGGCCCAGCCTCGATGAGGAGCCCCGGGGCCTGGGGCTGCCCCCCAAACTGTGAGGGGGGCTGGCCACCCCGCTGGGGCCGCAGACCCCCTCAGGGCCAGCCCCAGGCTGGGTGCCAGCCCCGGGTGCCAGCCCCACCACCACCCCAAGTCCTCTACACCCCCTCACAATCTCCTGGAGACCCCCTGGGTACCGCTGCCGCTCCCTCCCCTCACAAGTCCTGAAGTCGGTGGGGGAGACCCTGCGGCCTCCAGCCCCGGGGACCCTCACCCGACCCCCCGATCCCACTCCTGCCCCTAACCCCTGCCCCTAACCCCTCCTTCTGCCCCCAAAGCCTCTCCCCGGCCCCGCACCTGGCCAGCAGCTCCAGGAACACCACGTTGCTGCAGCAGCCGCCGAACACCAGCCCCACAGCTACGGCCGGGTGCATGGTGTCGTTCCAAGCAGCGAGGCGGCGTCCCGGGCCGCCACCGCATCCCGCTCTCGGGCCGCGACCCCGCTCCCGGCCCCGACCCTGCCGCCCCCGCTTCCTCCCGGGCGCCGGTAGTTCGCTCCCCGCCCGCCGCCCGTTCACCGACACCGCCGGGGCTCTACAGCCGAGACTACAACTCCCGGCGGCCCCCGCGACGTCTTCCCTCCTCCTCTCTCAGGCAGTGCCGCTCCGCGGGGCATGATGGGGGTTGTAGTTCCGCGGTGGGGGCGGGTGGTAATGGCGGCGAGGGGCCCGACGCTGAGGTGGCGTGAGGAGAAGTGGGGAGGGGCAGCTGAAACGCTGCTTCCCTGCTGAGGAACAGCCGCTAATTGCCGTTTGTGGGTTTAGATAATGAAATTATCGCTTCGATGTGAAATCGAGCTTGCCTGAGGCCTGTGGGGGAGCCTGCTGGGAGTCCCTGCCATGCTCTTGGGGCCACAGGCAAGCCCCGCTGCGGCCCGTGTCAATGTCACCGTGATTGGTGTTGGAAACACTGGATACCGAGGCAACAAAACTGGGTCTGAAATGCAATTGTGTGCTTGGAAGGAGATGAGGGCTACAAGGAGGGTCTGGGAAGGGGAGAAGGGAGGAAAAAGTGCACAAATGGTGGTGTTGGGGTGGCTTGGGGACCATGTGGGTCTGACAGCACCAGCAGCTGCTCACGGCTTCACCAGGGAGAGATGGAGGAAAAAATAACCCGTTCAGAGCAATGGACGAGGTGGTATTTTTGGCCACAACCCTGCACACATCAAGGTGGGAGAGAAGGGCACTGCGGTGCTGGAGACGGAGGGTTTGGGCGAGAGGGTTATCGGTGTGGGGATGAACTGCACCCAGAGGTGCTACGCCAACACCGACTGCAATGATGTATTTATTCATTTGCCTGCATGACTGGGTACTTCGGCTTCTCTTGTCAGGATGAAGACAGTGTCATGTCAGTCATGGTAAAGACATGAATTAAAACAACACAACCACTCCAAGGATCCAGCCCCGAGATGTGGACTCTCCAGCCTGGAGTGGACTTTCCGTAGGGCTTAATACAGTGTCTGTGGCACCTTCAGTTTTATTTTGTCCCTATTAGATTGGGTTGTTGCCCTGTTACTCCTTATCCCTGTGTCCTGGAGTGTGTTTTTGCATTCTTGCAGTTGGAGCAATTCATGTTTTCTGCTGTTAACGTAGCTGCGTATCAGTCAGGGGTGAAGAGTCTTCTTTTCTAAAGTTGTGTGGAGAGCCCTGCTAAGCATCTGTCAAAGCCCTCTGTGATCAATAGAAGCAATATTTATCAAAAAGTGGGATTTTCATGCTGTAGATGTTTCATGTTGTTTTTAATAAAGTTTTGATCTGAATCAGACCCAAATCTTTTTTTTTTTTTCTCCTTTAAATACAAGCGTGAAATCCCATGAACACGTTGCAAAGAACTATGTGTCAGTCCAAAAATGAAGCACTTCTTTTTATGATTTCCAGCTCTTCAGGGAATGTGACAGCCTTGGCAGCTTCTCTGCTGCTAAATGTGGCTCATGACAGGGGCGAAACTGCCAGGTTTGCCCTTTTCTTTTGCTCAAGTTTCTAGGCTCTTTGACTCCAAGCTGGAGATCCCAGGGTTCCAGGCACCTTACCTAGGGGCTGGAAACCCAGGGTGGTTGGAGCATGTGTCCTCAGGGCTTATGTGAGCTATGAGTGAAAACCTGGAAACTATCGCAATGGCACCCAGGAATCCTTGGGTACCTTGTGGGCTTTGCCTGTGGATAGAAACCCCGTGGTTTCTTGATAAAAGCATCACGGACCCAAGGGATCTGGGGCCTCCCTTGTGATGTTTCCAGGAGTTTCAGCTTGGGATGTACCCTCAGAAGGATGGTCAGCCAGAAAATAATGCTTTTGGGGTTCAAATATCTGTGAGACCCCCTGGAAACCCCAGCAGTTTTGCTGAGCTCTGTAGTTGGCAGAAGTTAATTGGTCCCCCATTTCACAAAACATTTCAGTGTTTTCTGTCGTCGCTCTGGGTAGAAACACTTTGACTGACTTCCTTGGTTTTCCCATCAAGTCCTTCTAAATGGTTTATATATTATTAAAAAGCACCATGGCTCATTAGCAACAAAAACAGACGATTGCTCAGGCTTGCTGGCACTTTGTAACGTCTCCAGGGTTTCCTGCTTCCACAATCTCAGCTTCTGCACAGGTCAGAATGATCGATTTTTTCTGTTCCCTTCACTAATAAGCTTTTGCTACCTTGGGTGCCCACTTCTTTGCCTTTCATTCGCTTTCTTTGTGCCTCAAAGGGAGCGGGGGCCTGAGGTTGTTTTTCTGCCACAATAAATGTGCCGCACCTTGGTTCCTAAATGCATTAAGCCACAGAACAAATTGCTTCTTTTGAACTGCTCCAGTGTAACAGTAAAACCAAAATGTCAGCTCGTAAAGCATTTCGAGCTGTTCATTGTAGCCTGGCACCTCTGGGAGGGCAGTCTTGTCTGGGCTAGTGAGTACTTAACATCCTTTCTAATGTTATAACTACGAGGTAGGTTTGGGGATGAATTGTCTGGCTGAGGAAAGTTCTCAGTCTGCTGAGTTTGTGGTCCGATTTTTAGGGGATGGGGGCTCATATCACTGTGAAAACTTCCAGGTCACCTCAACATGAGGCTACAGATGTAGCTGCTGGACTTACCTTTTTTTTCTTCGCGTGGAATGAGATTGGTTCATGCCAGCTGTAATGCTGGACCAATGTGCCGAGCTCCTTGTTTGCTTAGGGACATGGTTTAGTAGCGGACAGGTACGGTTGGACTCAATGATCTTAAAGGTCTTTTCCAACCAAATGATTCTGTGATTCTGTGATTCTGTGCAGGCTGGTGTATTCTTCAGAAGCGATCCTGATCACAGATCTAACAGTGTAATTCACTCCCATTAAAATAAAAATTAAATCCATTCAAAATTCAGGTCACATCAATTCCATGATATCCAAATGAATGACGAAATAATGTCAGAAAACAGGAAAAAAAAAATCTCTTAATATTAAAAAGTACCATTTCAAAAGTAATTTAAAAATCAGTTCACCTTCACCGTATCTAAAGGCGGACGCCCAGTGATGTCATGTAAGCATCCGACGAGCAAGAGCGATTTCTCAGCCCTGTCTCTCTCCCAGGAGTGAATACTAACACTTGGCAACGCAGCCAAGTTGTCTCGCGTACTGTGAATGGACAGCAATGCTCTTGAGGCCATGTTCTTGCAGTCAGGATGGTCTAAGGACACAGACAAGATGAGGTTTGTAGGTTGAAATAATATAGCTGGAAAATTAAATAAGCTTTCAGCAATAGGACAAAAGCTTTTCTTTACTGCCCAGGGCTTATCTGTTTTTTTCCAACAACAGCAGATGCTCTAATAAAAAATATTACTTCTACCTACAAACATCGTCTTGCTTCTTCCAGTGTTATTTTGACTTTCATCAGAGTTGGCTGAAATAAAACAAAATATGTTTTCACATATTTTCACATGATATTTTCCATATCATGGAAACACTGAGGAGTCTGTTTCTGCCCAAAAAGCAAGCTGGGGGGTGGTGGTGGTGATGTCTTCTCTAGTACAAATCTGTAGCACTTCAAGGTTTGAATAAGCCTTGGCAGCACTTTGAGTTCCTGACTTCTGAAATGCAGTTCAAAGCAAAATTGTGGACTCTCAGTGTGCTGGGTGAAGGGATTTGTGCTGACTTACGGAAGGCATCAGAAATCCTTCAGCTCTGCCGGAGAACCGCATTGTAAGCGATCTTCTGCATGCCAATGAGAAAACGAGAACAGGGAATTTAGGAAGCCAGATTTGTTTAGTAGTTTGCCACTTTTCCCAGCCCCGATATGCAGACAGTCAGGCCTTGATTCCCCAAAGGATCGTAGATTTTTGGTCTTTGCTTTGGGAACAAATACAACGATGGGGGAAACCAGACAGAGCTGTAAGCTCCTGCATGGAAAGTTCTCTTCTTTCATTTCCAGAAAAACATTTTTTGATCCTGTTAGCTGTGGCAAAATCTGGCAAAACACCAGGGACTTTGACATTCTGACATGGGCAAAATCGTGTTTCTCAAAGTTGAGCTTTCCCAGAAAGGTTTTCTTGCTCTCTTGTTTTCTAAAGCGTGGCTTTTTCTGGGAAGCAAATCAGTCAAACCAATCTTGCCTGCTTTCATAATCAATATGTGTGTGACGCATGCCAGGAAAGGCAGGTAATTCTAACACAAACGCTGATCTGCAGAGGCTACAGGGCTTCTGCCATGCCTGGCCCACAGAGGATGTGAATCTGTCGCAGAGCAGTTACTGACCTTTGGCTCAGCCCGAAACTGCTTGTACTTTTAGTGCTGCAAATGCCTATTCAAACCGCAGGGTATCAGTGGTGGCGGAGCTGTCACACAGGTATTGTGTGACTATCTCTGAAGTAGATCTGCCAAGGTAGCGTGTTTAATTTAAGCATCTCTGGGACGGTGAAGTCTGCACTCCTGGCAGATTTTGAAAGATGCAAACAGAGAAAGCTAACGAAATGCCTGATTCCTAACTACATAAACTACAACTTACAAATAATTCATTATTTCGCCTTAGATTTCACCTTTGGCTTCACCTTCACCTCTGAGTTTGTGCTCAGATGGAGATGCCACAGGTAAAGAGTAGCCGTTTGTTAGACAGAGTTACTGCAAGTGGAGACATTAACAAGTTTTAATACATCTGAGCTCCACCTCGACCTTCCTTTGTTTAACAGCATCTTTGGTCTATCTATGTATTTCACTGTTCATTCAAACCTCTCCTCTCCCAACCAGCAATGGTGTCTCTACTGAAATGGAGCGTGATGTGTCATCTCCAATAAAAATGTCATTATGACAATGCTGACGATATTTTTCATGGTTGGACATTGCAGAGAAGGGATTCAGAATGGGCAAGTTGGACTCTCCGGTCCACATGGACTTGTGTTTCTGTGTTCAGGGCATTTCCAAAGAATGGGAAAACTGGGATAGTGACAGACTGGTGAGTGTTGGGCGATGGTGATGGACTCACTGCCTTTTAACTGGTATCTGGCATGGCCTGGACTTCACTGTTTTCTCCCTCCGCAGTTTTCTTGAGAGATGTGAGAAGATGACTCCTGATGGTTTATAAGGTTTTGAGCACATTGAAGATCCACAGTGTGGGAGGCACGTGCCAGGTTTAAGGCTTTGGTTGTAGAGGGGTTGAATAACTCAATAAGTAGCACTTAAAAAAGAGACTCAAACACCTATGAATGATTACCCTGAAGACCCTGCAAGGTTTGTTCGGAGGTGAGATGCCTCATCTTGGCTCCTCTCCTTTCCATTTGTGACCCTGCTCATGTCTGAATCCAATCCTGCTGCTTCTCCGACTAAAAGATGAAGAACTCCTGTGGTATTTGGCTGTGCAGACAAGACTGGACTTGTTTTCTCTTCCAGGCAATTGTTCCCTGTAACTGAATTCCCTGCAAGATAAAGAGATTTTGAACCAACGGCAGTTCTGACAAGTTGGGAAGGGATATGCAGAGGGTGAACTCTTGGGTTTATTTCCACTGTTTTTTATCACAAGCCTGTTCTGTGAAATAGTGTGTGGGCAAAAGAGGAAAGAGCACACTGGATTTTAGTGGGATAGCAACAAGTTGTAGGACTTGAAGTACTGAGAGTTAGGCTTTTGCTGTTAGGGGAATTATCGCCCTCACTTCTTCAGCACCCATGAGCAAATATTGTTATCCCATGGCCAAGATACCATTACTGTTCATCTGAGCATCTCCCAAAGTGCAGACCCTTGTAGCTTAACCTACTGTAGGCGAAGTATAGCTGGATCCCCGCTGATAAGAACTAGGAGCATTCAGACTGTGGTGGTGAAAACATGCAGCTGAAGATGGGGTCTTCTCACCCGCCCTAGCTTTTCCAACATGAACTCTTCATTCACAGGCCTGACAGTGCTTTTCCTCAACAGATTATTATTATTAATCTCATTTTATAGTGGGGACAGTTAAGCTACAGACACAGGCAGAGACTAGGTCACGTCAGTTGGGGCAAAGGAAGGGAACAGATCCTTGGATTTTGATTTCTCCTCTCCAATATTACGTATCTCCACGGTAGGTGTATATTTGTGGGAGAGCAGTGGTAAGGAATAGGTCCTTTTTGTATGCCTGAAACCTGAACTCATCTAACCTAGGTGTCAACGAGTACGGTCGGGAGAGACAACTCATGTCCTAAACCAGTCTGCTCTGCCAGCAGCCCTCTTGTTGCTGTGCAGCTCTCCAGAACTTTCATCTCAAGTCCTTCACCTTTGTTTTGGGAATGTGCAGCAACAGAAATTCAAGAAGTGTAACTCCACTTTCACCAGCTTTGTTTGAAATGCCCCCAACCCCTGGACTTCTACAGCTTTGGCCAGGGGAGGAGTCTTTTGCTTCTCTGTTGGGAATCCTTTTGTGGTAGTCAGCTTTAAATTGCCATTTCTTTTATGATATCACGTCACTTTAAAAATAACTAAAATAAATTGCTGATGTATTTTTAGGTGTGTTAGAAGGGGTAAGTCTCTCTCCTCTCCTTAAATTGTCACATTCTTAGGATTATGTGTTCCATCAAAGACTTCCAGGTCCCCCAGATATTCCTCCCACTCCCTCCTCAGTAGATATTTTCTCAGCAATTTCAGTTATTTGCTAAATGCATCGCATTTTAGCACCTTGCACATTCTCAGCTTAGCATTTCAGAAATGATCACTGTTTCTCTGGATGGAGCGGGAGACATTCCTGCTGTCTCAAACATTTCAGTTTGTGTGAGGTACATGAGCTGGTTTTCTCACCTCCAGATGTTTCTCTGACATGCTCAGACCCTGTCCCTTACTGGTGTAAAGCAGCAGGACTCCCGTGACAAAGAGGAGATGCAAGAAACTGCTCTGCCTTCTTTCTCCTCTTTGTCACTTTTTAATCTCCCCCCTTTTTTTGTTTCCTGTTATTTTTCTCTGCCAAATTTTATTTGGGTGATTTCCAAAGCAGAACTCCTTGATCAAGCAGTACTGGTGCTAGAACTGCCTATGTGTGTTGCTACTTGTCAAAAATGGTAAAGGCTAACAACTCCAGGCATATTTGGGGGGGAGATGGGGGGAAAATTGGAAATAGCTTCTTTTTTTTTTTTTTTTTAGCCCTGTCCCCCTTCCTCCTCCTCATTCCTTAAGATCGTTAAACTTGACATCTCTTTAAATGAGCTGGAAGAACTTCAACCTGGAGCGCTTTTCCCTTTTCAGAGTCTCCCCGCATTGGATATGTCTCTCCATGCTTTAGGCGAGTGAGCGTGACTTTCCAGAGGTGATTGATGGGTTCTCATAGAAATGTTCTTTCAATTAAAATAACCTAAACGCACGCAAAGAGGAGGAAAAGAGAGATTTTTTTTTTAATTGTTTTTACTTTTCTCCAGAAAGTGGATCAGAGTTATCTGTATCAAAACGTGGGCATGTTTTCTTCTCCTTTGGAGCCTAACATTTAACTGGCTTCCCTCTGTACGCCCAGTCCTGATCCACCTTGCCCCTGGAAAGTGACACGCTGGTGGGCTCAGCTTGTCCTCCCTGCTAAGCCGTGCCCAAACTCCCTCCTTGCAAATCTTTTCATATATCCTATGATTTAAGAGTGGGTTTGGCCCCCCTTGTGCCTTGAGACGAAGAACTAATGCACTAATTCACTATACCCTCAAGGCATCAGAGAATCATTATCATTAAACATCTAAACTATGCATTCACCCCAGGTAGAGCTTGTTTCTTTAAAAGCCTTTGGTGACAAGGAAATTGAAAGGGAATACATCTTTAGGTATTAAAGAGTTTTGCAAGCTGCAGCATCGCAGTCCGCCTTCCAGGCCTTCCTTTGTTCAGCACTGGGGTTTTGATTCAGTGTGTTGTAAATTTTGGACCCAATTTCACTTTTCCTTCAGTGAAAGCCAGGAAAATCATCACTAACATGTTTTTATCTAGGTGTTGTGTCCATTATTAATGTTTCTCCAACCTGTGTTGCTTCTGGCTCCCACATCATGGGAATTAGAGTTCTTCCCGACCTCGTGGCACCAAGCTTTAGTTTCAGTGCACTGCGGGACATGTGGGATTTTGAAAATTGGATGGACCTGTCTATTCAGAAGAAGTCTCATGGTCAAAGACCTTTGAAACTACAGCACTCCCTGAGTAACTTCACATGGGCTTCAACAAGGTTTTAGGAAGTTGCTCCAAGATTCCTTCTTGGAAACCTACTATCCTAAACTTTTTTCCCCACCTGAAATACACCCATGTCTGGTTCTCAGCCATCTTTTCCTGGGCAATGCTCTTTCTTCCACTTTGCTTTTACTGTCTCTAAGAGCGTGCTCAGAGAACAGACATGGTGTCTAGGTCCACCTAATTTATGGCTCCACCCATGACTTTTGTTCACTCCTGTTATGGAGATTGATGACATATAGTGCCACAAGATTGGAGGTCCTAGACCAGTGGATGGAAAACTTGTTCCACTATTAGCACAGGCCCTGGCATGGCTTTAGCCCAAGCAAACTATCACGCTGCCAAATCACGCACAGGTCCAGTCTGGGGTGAGCATGGACCAAGGACCAGGCAGTGTAGATATGACTCCTATTTGGGGATGGGGGTATAGCTCTGTGGACAGAAACTATATTTTATCTGTTGGCCTCAGGGCTAAAAGACATTTCCTTGGTCCACTTATTCAATAGCATAGGCATGGTCTGAGGACTTTAGTTGGCCATGTCATCAATAATCTCCTGTCCTCCTTGTCTCTGTGGGGATCCCACTGGCTCGTGGTGGGGTTGTAAGCAGATGTCCTGCACTCCAGGGAGCTCTCTGCAGCAGACCCAGCACACGTTTAGCCTTTCTGCAGGCTGGTGTGCACAGGCTGCAGGTCTGGGGCTGTAATAGCTCAGCAAGGTTGCTGCAGAGAGGACACAAGTTTCCTAGTGCTGTCATAACCTAAAGTCGAGAGGTCTTGGAGGCAGTAGGTTACTGCAGACTTCATGAATATGAGTCAGGGTAGAAAAATGAAATGTTCTCTGGGCCCCCATTGACAAAACGATGTCGGTGTCTCAGCCGTTATTAGACCCAAGACAACCCGTGCCCGAAAGAAAGGGCCGGGGAAGACCTGGCTCTATTTGCTCTGAGAAAACTCAATTTATTCTCTTGCTGCTCCATTGCTTGGAATTTTTCCGTGCCTGGGTCCTGGTTCACTTGTGTGGGTGGTGGTAATAAAAAGGGGCCATAGGCAGTCTAGACAGAGGTGGCCTCCTGAAGGCAATCAATCTTCATTAAGCAGGCCAGAGCCCAGCAGCTGGGAGATGAGCTAGGAAAGGAGCTATCTCTGGGTAGCACCACATTTAACCCTTCAGCTAGCAGTACGGCGGCTGCCTCGTACCTTTTTTTACTGAAGTGAGCAATTTGAGCTTTATTTCCTCTTTTGTACAGGGCAGTTATGGTGGGCTTTTGTGCGGGTGAGGGTGAATGGATTATGGATGACCCTTCTTTGCCTTGAGATGAGGGGTGGAGAATTTGGAGCATGGTTTGAAGGCAATGGGAAAGCTGGTGGGGGTTTCTCAGCAGGGCTGTGCTTGCTCCTAGCACAGGGCACTTAGTCTCCTCTCCAGTTGTACATGAATTACAGCCTGCCCCTTGTCTCCTGGGCTCATGGTAAAGCTTCCCTGCAGTTCAACCCCAAGGGAAACCTATTTGCTGACTGTCTGAATCACAGAATCACAGAGTCATTTGGTTGGAAAAGACCTTTAAGATCATCAAGTCCAACCGTACCTGTCCACCACTAAACCATGGCCCTAAGCGCCTCGTCTGCCCGGCTTTTAAATACCTCCAGGGATGGGGACTCCACCACTTCCCTGGGCAGCCTGTTCCAATGCTTGACATCCCTCTCCGTGAAGAAGTTTTGCCTAATATCCAATCTAAACCTCCCCTGGTGCAACTTGAGGCCATTGCCTCTCGTCCTATCACTTGTTACTTGGGAGAAGAGACCGACCCCCACCTCCCTACACCCTCCTTTCAGGTAGTTGTAGAGGGCGATAAGGTCTCCCCTCAGCCTCCTCTTCTCCAGGCTGAACAACCCCAGATCCCTCAGCCACTCCTCATAAGACTTGTTCTCTAGACCCTTCACCAGCAAAGAAGATGACCCTAGCCATCATCTCTGACCCATAAGGGTCAGACCCATATGAGAGCTAAGCTTAGCTCTCTTGGGGCACCAGCTATGCTGTGCTCTTGTGGACTTTGCTTAGCTGCAAGGTCTCTGAGAAGGGGCTGATGCCAGGCAGACACTGGGGATTTCTAGGGGCTCTAAGTATTTGCATTTATTGCTGGGTCAACATTTCATTTGCATTTATTGCTGGGCCAGGGTCTGGGTTGAACTGAGCTGCCCTCTGTGTTAAGAGATGCTCGTGTGGATCTTCCAGGTTTCTTCAGTCTCTCCATGAGCACAGGCACTTCAGTACTCTCCAGGTTGCACTGTTGGTGCCTCAGTGTTATTTCTGATCTTGCCATGGATGTACAGACAAATGTTCCCAAGCCTTAGAGATGGCAGCAGGGATATGGAAGAAATAGTCAACGTTTCTCCCAGATTTTAAAAACTTCCTATACAAGAATTGAGTGGCAACAAAGGAAACAAGCAGGATGGAGGTTGAAAACTAATGAAAGGACGTAACATTTTCATGCAGTGCGTGGTAAACCTGTGGAACTCATTGGGACACTGGAAGTGATAAAAATTTAAATAGTTTCCAAAGGAAGAAGATTCATAAAGGAAAAGTTCTTACAGGGTATTGAATGCAAAGGCATTTGCAAGATGCAGTCTGCCCTCAGAAGGTGCCTAGGCTATAGGTCACTGGAGGCTGGAAAGATGGAGGTGTCTCCATGTGCTCTTACACTCTTGTTAACCATCTGATGTTGGCTATTGTAGGAAGCAAACGCTACACTGGATGCCCCGACCTAATACTGCAGCTCTCGTGTCTTTCTTCATACTTTGCTCGCAACATCTGCTGTCTTTGCATAAATATTTCACTGGCACCAGCTGCAGCTCTCTGGCAGAATGAGAGTCAGCAGGGTTGACTCTCAGCTATCTTAGTTTTCCCAGAGTCTGCAGGATTTTCAGTGTGTCCTCCAGAGAGGCTGGAGTTTTCATCTTCCTTTTTCAAGCTCTATCTCAGTCTTTGGCAAGGCTTCAGAGGAAGCAGCAGTCTGAAATGCGTTACAGGTGCGTGGGTTGCCGAATTTCAGATGCTCCCCTTTCATTTTGTCTCTTATGGAAAAGGTAAGTGAAAATGGAAGAGCTATATTGTAGTCACTGGGGGTCACAGTCCAAAGTGAGGAGACGAGATAATGAGACTCTCATTGCGATTCAGACTACTGCAAAAAATATTGCAAAGGGGGAAAGTGAGGGCTATTCTGTATCTTGTTATTGTCTCTGTGCTGGAGTTTTATACTGTGACTTTCTAATGAATTTTCAGTTTGGTAAATCCTACTTTTAGCAAAACATATTTGGAAAAGTGCAAAAAAGAGGAGGTTCTGTGAGGTCCCCTAAATATTCTTTGGGAAGCTTGGATTCTGCTGGGTATGATGCATATTTAGGGATAATTTGCCCTCCGGCATTAGATCTAATCCTGCACCCTAATATTTACTGGGTAGGTAAAATCTGAAGTGGAGACTTAAAATCTCATGTATAAAAGTGGCTTTAATTATTTTTAATGATCGCTGGCTATTCTTTCTATTCGTGTAACGCAGAATTGTAATCTATATGCAGCTCTGAGCTGCACCTGGCTTGCAGTTGGGGTCCTGTACCAGCGTTGTGTTAGGAGGCTGTCATCAAGGCTGTGATAGCCCGGCAAGTCAGCCGGGACCCCGGCTATGGGGAGGAGCAAGCCAAACCCACCGGTCTGCCCTGGAGCCATTTGGCATGCCCAGTCTGCCTGTGGTCTACTGAGGAGTGGTGGGAGGCCAGGGAAGATGGTGCCATCTCCCACCCTTTAGCCCTGCAAGGTATGTGGCCAAACAGCTCTTGACCATGTGAAGAGTTTGATATGTGGCACCCAGTTTTATTCTGTCCCCATTTCTTTCTCCTCCAAAGTAGCAGTCTCTGCAAGATGGTGTTTCATGATATAAATGACTTTTATCCCTCTTTTCGCCTCTACTGTCCATTTAATTCCCTGTAGCGCAGCCACAACCTCTTCTTCACATGGTAGAGTGACACCAAGAGCTATGCAGTGACCCCAGGAAGGGTTGATAACAGAGGACACCCTTTCTCTGTTCAAGAAACGTAGACAAGAAGGCAAGAAGCCGTTTATTCTTTTCCCTCTCAACTTCTTTTAGTTCTGACAATATGATCCAGAATAAAATGGGATTTGACCACATGCAGGTTGGAGGGAACATTAGTTTGGCTGAAGGGCTTTGGGGTCCTTTTAGAGCACGTCCTCATCAGTCTCTGTGTTAAGGCACCACTACTTTTGCTCCTAATAATTTAGTTTCTTGATGCTGTAGACATGCCGGTATCCTGGGAAGCTATTCACTCCTGCGTATGGGAGTGCAGCGTCTGTCAGTCCACTTGATAGCTGACTTGTAGCCCTCCTTGCCAAGGTAAATTATCTGTAGATCAATCACTTTGAGTTTACTGTTACCTTTAAGTGCTTCCACAGGATCATCGGGTTGCAGGTGTGTATGTGTAAGTGTAAAATAGAAATGCCAGCCCAGGTGAAAGGTGAGGATTTGCTCCTTCTGAGAGACATCTCAAGTGAATGCAGCTATGACAGGAATCTGCTGTGCTTTGGGGCTCCTTTTTGCTCCTGGAAAACATGAATAGTGCTGAGCAGAGCTACCCAACCTGGTTATCCAACCACTTGGGCATCCTTTCACTAGTTACACCTTGGCAGGCTGAACACCGAAGGCTCCTCTTTGCTCACTTTGCAGAGGTGTGAGTATTGGAGTTGCTCTTGGGATGCACTAAAAGCTTTTTCTTTTCTTGCCTTGTAAATTGTAGGTACTCTCATCTGAGAAAAAAAAGATGATGATGATTTTTAGGTAGGTCTTTGCTTGCTTTCTGGAATACAAGGGACTTCAAATGCACAGCACTGCCCTGCACACTCGCTTATTCCTGCAAGGCCCTTGTACGCTCCTGCTGCCCACACTTTTCCCTCTGTGATCCCACTTCTAGGTTTGCGATCCCACACCCATTTATGCTTCCAGCCTCATGACCCCATGTGGAAACCACTGTCCTGCAACTCTCGAACACTCCGTCTACAAGAGCAAGGAGCTTCCTGCTGAAGACATGAAATCTGCCTTTGTTACACCATGGAAAGAAAATCCTTCATTAGCTCTGAGCCTGCAAAGGATGTTAGCACCAAAGTGCCTAATGGTCTGGAAATGATGCTCCATAGCCCAGAAGTGTAGTGTTTTATCCTGCTTTCTTGTCATTGCCACCAGGCTAGACATCTCCAAGCAGGACACCATACTGATGATCCTGGGTGGTTTAGCCCAGTCTAACCCACCCTAACCAGCTTTAGTGGAAGGGACTTCATGCGACATAAGCCTGTGGTCAGTAAAAGCCCAGAGGGAGCAGGGACAGGACAGCTGGACAGTGGTGTGACTGCATCACATGATGTGTTTACCGTGCTGGCCATCAGTAGTGGTTGGGCTAAAGCCCTCTCCAGGGCTTTCCAGGTAAATCTGTGACTGAGTGAAGTTCAATGGTATTGTCCATGACATCAAGGATACTAGAATCATAGAATCATTCAGTTGGAAAAGACCTTTAAGGTCATAAAGTCCAACTGCACCTGTCCACTACTAAACCATGTCCCTAAGCACCTCGTCTGCCCGGCTTTTAAATACCTCCAGGGATGGGGACTCCACCACTTCCCTGGGCAGCCTGTTCCAATGCTTGACAACCCTCTCCGTGAAGAAGTTTTTCCTAATATCCAATCTAAACCTCCCCTGGTGCAACTTGAGGCCATTGCCTCTCGTCCTATCACTTGTTACTTGGGAGGAGAGACCAACACCCACCTCGCTACACCCTCCTTTCAGGCAGTTGTAGAGGGTGATAAGGTCTCCCCTCAGCCTCCTCTTCTCCAGGCTGAACAACCCCAGGTCCCTCAGCCGCTCCTCACAGCACTTGTGCTCCAGACCCTTCCCCAGCTTCGTTGCCCTTCTCTGGACACGCTCCAGCACCTCAATGTCCTTCTTGGAGTGAGGGGCCCAAAACTGAACACAGCACTCGAGGTGCGGCCTCACCAGTGCCCAGCACAGGGGAAGGATGACTGCCCTGGTCCTGCTGGCCACACTATTCCTGATACAAGCCAGGATGCAATTGGCCGCCTTGGCCACCTGGGCACACTAATTGCAAGGATGGTAATTACCAATTTTTGGGCTTGTATTTAGCCCAGTGACTCCTGACGCAACACTTTTGAAGGGTGGAGGGTTCTGTTCCCTGTCCCCGTTCAGGTGAAAAAGACGGTAATTTCTTCTACGCCTGTTCTCAAAATGGCATAAACTTCTGGAACTTACTTAAAATTCAGCTGAGACACAGGATTTTTAAAAAGTCTGCTCCAAATAATGAAAAAATATGACCAAATTACACATGGCTTGTGTCTGAGGCAACTTGGCAGTGCATCCTGCTGCCTTCCAGGCTTGGACTACAGATAGTTAATTTTAAGCTGACAGGTCCATTTTTGAGTGACCAGGCATGCTACATTCATTTCAACATCTGCTCATGTTAGAAACAGGGTTTTCTTCAGCCACCGTTCATTTTGACGTCTTGATGGATAAGGCCAAACCATCAGAGCTCTCACTAAAATTTGGGGCAAATTTGGTGATCTTGGTAACTGGTCCATATCTGGCTGGAGATGTTTAGTTGTTTCTTTGTTTTCAATGAACTCATGAAAGTACTTCCCAGGCAAGCCATGATCTACTGCATATTTTACCCCCTACTCTTCTGACCTGCCAGTTGCTGTCATTTTTAAGACCCATGGAGCTTTGTGGGTGGTGACTGCTGGGACTTGAAAGACAGTGACTTTCTGGACTTGAAGCATCTTGCAAGACTGAAACAAGCATTTGTATCTGAGTTAGAGAAGGTCTTACTTCTGCTTCTACCAAGTGTGTCTGCGTTGCCTTGCTAAAGGCTGGATGAACATCCTCATCTGGTGAAAACCACCCAACTGCTTTAGATTAGATGTCCCTAACAGAGACCACAACTCCAGGAAGCACAAAATGCTGCCATCACATGAGGAAACATCGTGTTATGCTCCCTGAATAGCTGTCCCTGTGTAGTCTTGGGACTTACCACCTCTTCACTGCTGTGTTTCCAATTTCTAACATCAGCCGTGTGTCCGATTGCCTGACATGAGAGTGAACCGGGCTACCAAATGGTGCCAGTAATTGAAATGGGATGTGTGACCAGTACAACAGAGGCTCCAGCCCAGCATTCCCAGTCCCGTCTTGCTGTGGTATCCTGATGGCAAGGGATTATATCCCAGCAGGGTATTTCCCTGTACCTCCTGCAGAGCATTCAGCTACAGTCAGTGAAATATGTTCCGTATTATTTCCAAGAGGCAGGCATGGGGGAAGCCTCTGTTTCTTCTGATCAGGCTTAATTTCATTTATTTAGTAACTTCTTGTTTAAAGGATTTTTTTTATTTTAATCTCAAGGCATTTTCTCCAGCCAGCATGGGCACATGTGCCTTCCACATTGTGGGATTTAACTGAACAAGTGGTTCCTAATTCATCTGGAATTTAATAAGGGATATTTCTCCTCCATGGTGTCCCAAGTGATATTGCCTTCACTGTTGGGTTTTCCCTTCTGTCTGGTTTCTCTGGGCCCTACATGCTGATTTTTCCTGTAGTTGGGATGTTTGGGCTGAGACACTTACAGACTCTCCCTGGCTGTTGATTTCTGTGAAATTTGCCTTGGAATTTTGTAGGGAAGATGGGAAAAGCCCAAAGATATAGATGTACAGGCAGACTGACCGTATTTGCTTTGTTCCCACAGGCAAATCATGCTGAGAGTGTTTTCAAAGATTGTGGTACTGAGGAAAGACTCGGAGCCCTTTAGCAACAGCAGAAAGGGATGGATGAGACATATGAAGATGTCTTTGCAGGTGTCTTTAACAGAAAGCAAAGGGACGGTCCCTTCAGCTCCAGGTGCCACTGCAAGAGAAGGGCAGAGGTTGAGTCAGCAAGGCTGGGATGGGGAGGGAAATGCAAGATTGGCTGTGGGAAGAGGGGGATCGTGCTGGGATAGGAGCTGTAGAGCATCGTGATGGCTTCCAGGCAGCATGTGGGTACCTCCAGAGAGAGACGTGCTGATCTGGAGGTCTGGCTTAGCATCACAAGAGAAAAATGTCCTCTTCTTCCCCACAGTAAACTCAGCAGCACCAAGAGATGCTCCACGTTGTCACTCCAGGTAATTCGCTGGAGGCCCATTCAGGCCAGTGGCCCTTCACACTTGTCATTTCTTACCTTTCCAGCAAAAGGTGTGCATGTGGCGACACCGGTTTGAAGGCAGAAACCATTTCCAGGTATTTCATATATGGCTCTAAGGGTCATGCTTTGGTCATTCTTGGTGATCAGTGCTTGCTGGGTTGGTACCATGGAATACCAGACAGGGGGACATCAGTGCCCAAAGGTGTGGCCCTTTATATCTATATAGGGCGAGTCTGGCACCCTGTAGGTCTGACACGGAGAAGAAAGTTTCTTTAGCTGGGTAACTGATGAACCTGATATGCTCTAAGGAGAGAAAGTTTGCGTGTGAAGCCTACCCACAAAACCCCAAAATACTGTGTTTTAGACAATCCATAGGAGTCACTGATGTTTCACAAAGGTCTGGTTTGACCCAGCATGCACTCTACTGACGTGATAACGCTTTTGGCTCTTCACAAGGTGCTGCACCGCCCGCCTGGGTCCAGACAGCACTTAGAGGGAATAGCAGGGTGAGCTCTCTTTCCCTTTGAGTGGCCCTCCTATCAGATATTGGGGGACCATTCCTCCTTGGTCCATCACCTATGTGCAGGTGATTATCTTAGCCACTGGATTCCCCTTGCATGGAGCATCAAATAGCTGATAGATGCTAACGGATTTCAGTTTTGAGCAGAGATGAACTGGAAGTCCAGAGAGGAGATATTTCATAACCCCTTGGCAGCCCCCAGAGCCACGCTACAGTTGCTTTAATAGGCTGAGCCAAGCAGAAAGGTTATGAGAATAAAGTATGTACAGGCTGTGTTTTGATCACTGCCTGTTGAAAACACCTCAGCTAGCCTGTGACCTGGCACCGGCTGGAAGCGGTTGATTTGGTTCATGTGCTCCAAACAATGCACGGGGAAGATGTGAGATATTAAAAGGTTGAACCTTACATTTTTGCTGGGTTTTGTTTTTCTGCTTTCAGCCGTCATCCTCACTCACCTCCCTTGCTGTGCAGTTTTGCTGTGGACTGGAAGACGTGGTGCATTGCCCTGAGGTGGGGCTGGCTGTGATTTCAAACATCTGGTGCCTCCAGCCCTCTCTCCCTCAAAAGCAGGGCTCTGGGCAGGGATTACCATGAAACTTGGCAGAGGAATGGTAGACTTTTTGGTGTTGGTGATGAGCAAAGTGGGACATGAGCAGTTGAACCTGGTGTAAGTTGCTGTTGGCGGGGGGCGTGCTCAGATGCTTCCAATGGGAACCATACCCTCAGCTGGTGAAACCTTAACATCTGCTGGTTGCAATCAGGATGCACCAGGCTGGATTGAGTATGGATTCATTGCACGAATTTGAGGGCAAATGCAGCTGCCCTCCCCATTCCATAGGGACTGGCTTCTTGGTGAGTCACTTCCCAGCTCTTCTCCAGGGTATATGTGAAGACAGATGTATAACCCTTCCCACCACTTCCATCCCTATGTCTGAGAACATGAGGAGGCTCTGAGGTCTTGGAGTGATCAGGTGTTTTAATACTTTCCTTTTGGGTGTAGGAATGGCAGGGGCTGCATGCTGCTGAAATGTGCGGTTTGACAAGGAAGATAAATGGACTTGCTGAGCAACATTAAATATAAAAAAGCCCAGGAGCTCCTCTGTTTCTCCCTGCATCTCCAAATTGAGTTTCAAAGCTGTAATTTTAAGCTGGCGTGGGACAGGTATGGATGGAAATGTTGTCAAGTACGGGCAGCATCTGCTGCTCGAGGGGGAAGGAGCTGATGCGAAATGTGATCTCTGTGAACAGGGAGCCCTGGGCTGAGATATAACACACCAACAAGTGCCTCCTTTCCAAGAAATACACATTATAAGGTTAAAAAAAAAATACCCTGCAGAATGAGCAAGGAGGGGTGGACGCTGTGCTTAGCAGTGTGTCCTTGAAGCAAATAAGGCCCAGTGGCATCTTGGGCTGCATTAGTAAAGAGTGAAGCCAGCAGGGCCAGGGAACTGATCCTTCCCTCTGGCACTTGTGAGATGGCATTTGGAGTGTGACGTCCTGTTTCAGGCTCCCCAGTGCAGGAAGGTTATTGATATACTGGAGTGAGTCCAGTGGAGGCCACTGAGATGGTTGGGGGCTGGAGAGTGTGACGTACAAGGACATGCTTGGAGATTTGGGTCTGTTCAGATTGGAGAAGGGGTCAGACAGTTGGTCCTCTGGGGCTCCTTTCCCACCCTGACCTGTGATTTTTACAATTCAGTGATATCTGATAAGTCTTTCGGCTGTGCTGTATTGCCCGTCAGAGCAAGCACTGAGTTCGCAGGGCCCCATACAGAAGACGAACTGTGTGTCTGTCTCCTCTCCCACCAACTCCTTGGGCAACTTGTGCTAATGGAGCCTAGCAGGACCCCCAGCATATCCAGTGCCCTGGGTGAGAGCCGTCCTTCTCTGCCCTATAACTCAGTCTCTTACCAGCTCCCAGGCATCCCAAATTCTAACTCAGGCCACCAGAGATCATGGAATCATAGAATCATCAAGGTTGGAAAAGACCTCTAAGATCGTCTAGTCCAACCCTCAACCCAACACCACCATGCCTACTAAACCATGTCCCAAAGTGCCACATCTACACGTTTTTTGAACACCTCCAGGGATGGGGACTCCACCACCTCTCTGGGCAGCCTGTTCCAATACTTGACCACTCTTTCAGTAAAGAAACTTTTCCCAATATCCAATCTAAACCTTCCCTGACGCAACTTGAGGCCGTTTCCTCTCGTCCTATCACTTGCTACTTGGGAGAAGAGACCGACCCCCACCTCGCTACACCCTCCTTTCAGGCAGTTGTAGAGGGCGATGAGGTCTCCCCTCAGCCTCCTCTTCTCCAGGCTGAACAACCCCAGGTCCCTCAGCCGCTCCTCACAGCACTTGTGCTCCAGACCCTTCCCCAGCTTCGTTGCCCTTCTCTGGACACGCTCCAGCACCTCAATGTCCTTCTTGGAGTGAGGGGCCCAAAACTGAACACAGCACTCGAGGTGCGGCCTCACCAGTGCCCAGTACAGGGGAAGGATGACTGCCCTGGTCCTGCTGGCCACGCTGTTCCTGATACAATGAGGACGTTATCTTTACAATCATGCTTTTTTAGAAATGCAAGTGGCTCTGTACCGCCTCAGAGCATTAGGCTCAGGAGTTTAGATGCTGCAAAGGGAAAAGTGAGAGTGTGCTGTGTGGCTGCTTTCTGAAAGGATCGTTTTCATTTATTTGCTTTAAAATGACTTACATTTGAAGTATTTTATCAGATAGGAGAATTTTCTGGATTATATTCTTTAAGAAAAACCGAAATGTTTCATGCTGAGCTCTGTATGCATTTCTTTTGGGAAACTCTGGTTTGCAGGCAGGGAAATTTTGAAATGGCTCAAAATTTGAAATCCTCCCAAGGAAGAGGGTGGGATACCACTAGATAAAGAGGCTGTGGTCACTGCTCCTGCATGACACAAGTAAACATTTGGGGACACCAGCGGTCCACTGATTCCTTGTGCAGGAGCTCTCGTGTGTCGCAGCATCTCCAGGGACAGCCCTTGTGGCTGCTGCTCAGTCATTAACATTCAACATCCGATGGTAAGGATTTTTTGGAAACATGGGCTTCTCTGTTTTTATTTTAATGAATTAAAGAGAAATAGTGCCCATTGCAACATGACAGGCGCCTGTGATCCATCCTGTGGCGGTGATGTAGGACATGCCAGACTGGAGAACTAGCCGTCAGCGATCCCAGCACCGCAGGGGTCAGGCATGGGGATGATTTCAGTGGCCTGAACATGTAAATATTTACAGTATTTTCAGATTCTGGATTATCTCTCCAGGCCTCCAAAAGCCTCTGCAGGAGGGCAGAGGTCTCCCCTAATTCCTGAGACATAACTGCAAGCTGCGTGCATGTCTCAGCTGCACAGTGGCACCTCTTACGGCACTAAACGCCTGGTTTTAGGCAAAGGCACTAAACCCACTGTGTCTTAGCAAGTTGTTGGGCATCAGCCGAGGCTAAATAACTGTGTGGGTATTCCTGTGGGCATGGTCCTGCACTGCCCATGGCCAGTATGAGTTAGAATCATAGAATCATAGAATGCTTTGGGTTGGAAGGGACCTTAGAGGCCATCCAGTCCAACCCCCCTGCAGTGAGCAGGGACATCTTTAACCAGATCAGGTTGCTCAGAGCCCCGTCCAACCTCACCTGGAATGTTTCCAGGGATGGGGCCTCCACCACCTCTCTGGGCAACCTGTGCCAGTGCTTCGCCACCCTCAGTGTAAAAAATTTCTTCCTTCTATCCAGCCTAAATCTCCCCTCCTTTAGTTTAAAACCATCACCCCTTGTCCTGTCACCACAGGCCTTGCTAAAAAGCCTGTCCCCATCTTTCCTCTAGGCCCCCTTGAAGCACTGCAAGGCCGCACTAAGGTCTCCCCGCAGCCTTCTCTTCTCCAGGCTGAACAGCCCCAACTCTCTCAGCCTGTCCTCGTAGCAGAGGGGCTCCAGCCCTCGGAGCATTTTTGTGGCCTCCTCTGGACCCGCTCCAACAGCTCCATGTCCTTCTTGTGCTGAGGGCTCCAGAGCTGGACGCAGGGCTCCAGGTGAGGTCTCAGCAGAGCAGAGCAGAGGGGCAGAATCCCCTCCCTCGACCTGCTGGCCACGCTGCTGGGGATGCAGCCCAGGATAGGGTTGGCCTTCTGGGCTGCAAGCGCACACTGCTGGCTCATGTCCAGCTTTTCTTCCCCCAGTACCCCCAAGTCCTTCTCCGCAGGGCTGCTCTCAATCCCCTCATCCCCCAGCCTGTATTGATATCGGGGGTTGCCCTGACCCAGGTGCAGGACCTTGCACTTGGCCTTGTTGAACCTCATGAGGTTCACACAGGCCCACCTCTCCAGCCTGTCCAGGTCCCTTTGGATGACATCCCGTCCCTCAGGTGTGTCAACTGCCCCACTCAGCTTGGTGTCATCTACAAACTTGCTGAGGGTGCACTCGATCTCACTGTCTATGATGAAAATATTAGAGAGCACTGGAATTTAAAGCAGATGAGCTCATATCTCTTCCTCTCTGCCTAAAAAATAACATTTTTCCCCTTGCATGTTTACTGGCCTAGGAGCATTTTCTTCCTGAAGGGCTTCCTCTCTGCTTGTACATTGTGTTTTGTTAAAGCACGGTGATTTGCTCATGGAGCTAAGCCCTTAATCTCCCCATCTGCGCAACATATATCTATTTAATGTTCTTTTGCTTAAAATACATAACATTTCTGCGTATTTCTAGCAGATAATATCGCAGTGCTTGCGTAAACGTGGGCAGAGTCAAGGGGAAGTTTTTGGCTGGGTCTCCGCACTTCATTGGCTGGCTGGCGCTTATAGGCTTAACTTATAGGTACTTACAGGCTTAACCACGGTTGAGTTCTTTGAAGGCTTTTCTTTGGTTTATTTCCTCTTTTATTCGGTAAATGCTAAAAAGGGAAGAGGCTAATTTTGAACACGTTTTTGACTAACTGCAAACGGCCTGAAATAAACAGCCGCACGTGACTATTCTGTTACAAAAGCAGGACGGGCAAAATTGCTGCTGAATTGTAAGCAAAGGGTCACCCTGCTCTGCAATTACCGTGGTCCCTAATGCACTGAATTGCAAATCATATCCGTTCCTGGAGCGTAATACTATCTGGCTCTGCGTGCCAGACTAAAATGAGCTCATAGAGCAAAGCAGCCTGAGAAAACAGGCTTTCAGAAGAGATGGGAAAATGGTCTTGATCTCCAACCTGAGTGGGAAAGTAATCAGCCTCAGTTCCTTAACTCTGCAAGGAAGAGCTTTCTACAACGGCAAGGGGCAAAGGTACCACTTGCAAATGGTGCTGTATTAACAGCTTCTCTGCTGGGCATTTCTGTGCTGCTGGACGATGTTTTCAGGGACTGGTATCCCATTGGTTTCAGGATGGGAACATCTACAAATGATAGGTTTCCCTGTCCTGGACTCAAAAATGTGCTTTGAAATGGCAGGTGGGAATGTATCACGTGGATGAAACTTTAAATATTTCAACTCTTCTGATTTTTTCTCCAGGCAAAGTTACATTTTTTTAACAGCAGAATTTTGCCCAGGTTTGTCCTGCTCCCATGATGGAGTGACCCAAACTGAACAGCAGTCCTGGCAGCAACTGGGCTCCTGAACTGGACTCCTCACTGAAATGGGATGAGTCCAGACCTCACTGCCACAGTCTGGCAGCATCGATGGTTTCTGCAACCACGACGCATAGCTATCTCAAGAGCACAAATTCTCTTCTTTTTTTTTGCCATTTTGCTTCCCATAGGGGCCATCTTTGCTAGGAGGATTCCACTGGGAGCATATACCAGGACTGAGGCCAGGACCTCTTGGTCTAAGCACAAGTCTTACGAGGAGCGGCTGAGGGACCTGGGGTTGTTGAGCCTGGAGAAGAGGAGGCTGAGGGGAGACCTTATCGCCCTCTACAACTGCCTGAAAGGAGGGTGTAGCGAGGTGGGGGTCGGTCTCTTCTCCCAAGTAACAAGTGATAGGACGAGAGGAAACAGCCTCAAGTTGCGCCAGGGGAGGTTTAGATTGGATATTAGGAAAAAATTCTTCACGGAGAGGGTTGTCAAGCATTGGAACAGGCTGCCCAGGGAAGTGGTGGAGTCCCCATCCCTGGAGGTATTTAAAAGCCGGGCAGACGAGGCGCTTAGGGACATGGTTTAGTAGTGGACAGGTACGGTTGGACTTGATGATCTTAAAGGTCTTTTCCAACCAAATGATTCTATGATTCTGTAAAAAGCACTGGATGGTTGAGAGAAGAGGGCGTGACTGTTGGCTTGGAAATTTGGAGCTCAGTCTGCTTCTGTGCTCAGTTACCAAAATGAGGTCACTTTTTCATTCCTGGCAATATTTTTGCCACCTGCCCACCATGCCTACTTGGAGTGTATCTCTGAATTGCAATGCAGCTCTGCACCAGTATCCCCAGTTAGCTCTGGGACTGGCAGCAACTTATCCCAACCTGGCAATTAGTGATGCAGATGTGCTGCTCCTGTTTCTGGAGTCAGTGTTTCTGGGTGCTACCCTGTGATGTATCCACTGGTTCAGAGCTACCAGGAGATTTTCCCTCTGGTTCTGCATGGTGCGATGCAGATTTGCCTTTATTTTCCCGGACGCGCATGTTTAAAGGCCCCCAGTGAAGTACTGTAACAGCTATTTCTGGTTTTTAAAAAGAAAAACCACTTTTCCTGTGAGATTTATGTCATCCTAAATTTAGAAAACCTAAAAGGTACTAATGGTCAAAACGAGATCGTTTGCATGATTTTTCTTTTTTTTTTTTTTTTTAAGTTGATGAATAGTACAGAGTGGGAACATTTAAAGTTGTTTGCAATATATCCTGTACAGGGCACAGAACGAGGGTCACGCTTTGATAAGTACCGGTGTCACATACCAAACCTCTGTCTCCTTTAACTAATCTCTCTGTGCACGCTTGCCCTGGTATCCCGTGGCGAGTGGCTGCGCTTGGTTTCACGCTGGAGATCAAATGCGGCTCATTGCTGCCGACGGTGCAGGGAAGTAGGTTTGGTCATGTCTTCTTGTTCTTTAATTACTTTTCCAAAGAACTGAAACAATCCCTTTCTCCTCTAAAACCACATCACTGCTTTAAGGGGGGGCTGCTGTTGTCTCCCTGGGTACTGGTTCAACCTTTTGTGTTGCTACTGGCGTTTTTCTTTGCACAATGAGCAAATCTGAGCCTAGTAATAAATAAATGAAAGGGTGAAATGTGTCTGCAGGCAGAACCAGTTAAAACTGCAATGGTCAGGATGACCCGCTTCATGTAATCCCATTTTACAGCTGTATGTGTGTGTATTTTGTTCTCTCTAAGCAATGTTCCATGTTTCACCCCCGTGTTTTTCATTAAGAGACCTTGGTGTGCATCCAAAGGAAGCTAAATCATCTTTGTTCCACCCCTGGAGAAATCAAGGTGCAGCAAAACAAGATGGTTTGCCCAAGCCGAGACAGGGCAGGGAGGTAAAGGTGGGCTCTGCTGTGTCCTAGTGCTTTCCCTCCGTCCCCGTGCTATGTGCCAGTGGAGCAGGCACCAAACTGGCTCCCCAGTGCTCTCATGCGGGTCCAGAAGAGGCCACAAAAATGCTCCGAGGGCTGGAGCCCCTCTGCTACGAGGCCAGGCTGAGAGAGTTGGGGCTGTTCAGCCTGGAGGAGAGAAGGCTGCGGGGAGACCTTAGTGAGGCCTTGCAGTGCTTCAAGGGGGCCTCTAGGAAAGATGGGGACAGGCTTTTTAGCAAGGCCTGTGGTGACAGGACAAGGGGTGATGGTTTTAAACTAAAGGAGGGGGGATTTAGGCTGGATGTAAGGAAGAAATTTTTTACACTGAGGGTGGCGAAGCACTGGCACAGGTTGCCCAGAGAGGTGGTGGAGGCCCCATCCCTGGAAACATTCCAGGTCAGGTTGGACGGGGCTGTGAGCAACCTGATGTGGTTAAAGATGTCCCTGCTCACTGCAGGGGGGTTGGACTGGATGGCCTCTAAAGGTCCCTTCCAACCCAAAGCATTCTATGATTCTATGATTCTATGATTCTATGATTCTATGAAATTTATCTTAAAGTGGGAGTGATAAGAACCATCCTGGGCACTGTAAATCCTCAAGGCACAACTGGTCTGAATGAGACCTCACGTAGCATCTTTATTCAAGCTCTTGTTTGCCTCCAGGGACCGTGTCCAGGCTCTCAGCCCCATGAGGGCATTGCTGTGTCAGCACTGGCCCCATCGTTGCTTTCTAGGCCTCAGGCTAACGAAGGACGAGGGCATGAGAAACAAGGGCTGGTTTCCTTTCTACAGGTTTTTCAAGGCAGAGGTGGTTGGGGATCAGGAAACACTGCTGAACCTTTCCCAGCTTTTATCTGATGAATTATGTGTGGGTGCCAAGACATTTTGCTAAATATTAAGCCTGAACTTTAGAAAATGGAAAGTCTTTCCTCTCCAGAAAGGTTGGCATTAAGGCAAGTGACAATTGCACATGAATGATCCCCTTTGTTTGCCTTCCCTTACTCTCACTTGATTGCTTTAAAATATTGCTGATTGCTTGAGTAGCTGAGAAGACTCTCTTGGAAATCTACCAAATATGCTTCAGCGCAGTTTATTTTTATGATTTGCATTTGGCCTGGGTTTGATATTCCCCCCCGCCCTTTTTTTTTTGACAATTAAAGAACCAATTTCATTCTTCACCCCTGCCCTATCCTTTTGGTGGAGGCTGTTTGGCTCTAGGGTTTGGTAACAACATATAGCGCCGTTCAGCTCCAGGTGTTCACATCACACCCATCTACTGCTCAACAACCTAACATGAAACTACCATGTGGCCTGAGACCAGTTCCTTGGGGAAAGGTGGCCCATCACACAAACAGGTTATGGGCTAAATGGGCCTCATCTCAACAGCCCCAGCACTGAGCTGGAGATGCTGGACACTCTTGGTTTCTTCTCATTGCTCAAGTTGGTCATGTTTGTGCATTAGGACAGAGGACCTGAATGTGGACGTGATGAAGGTGCCTGCGGAGATCCCTGAGCTAGTGTCAAATGAGTTAGGCTTGAGAATGGGAAATTTCAGCTGTCCTGGTGCGGTGCTGTGCTGGGGTTATTAACTCAGCAGTTCTGCTCTGCCACCTCAGCTCGCACCTATACATACAGGTGTTAGAGGTTTGTCATAGAATCACAGAATGGTTTGGGTTGGAAGGGACCTTTAGAGGCCATCCAGTCCAACCCCCTGCAGTGAGCAGGGACATCTTTAACCAGATCAGGTTGCTCACAGCCCCGTCCAACCTGACCTGGAATGTTTCCAGGGATGGGGCCTCCACCACCTCTCTGGGCAACCTGTGCCAGTGCTTCGCCACCCTCAGTGTAAACAATTTCTTCCTTCTATCCAGCCTAAATCTCCCCTCCTTTAGTTTAAAACCATCACCCCTTGTGCTGTCACCACAGGCCTTGCTAAAAAGCCTGTCCCCATCTTTCCTCTAGGCCCCCTTGAAGCACTGCAAGGCCGCACTAAGGTCTCCCCGCAGCCTTCTCTTCTCCAGGCTGAACAGCCCCAACTTTCTCAGCCTGGCCTCGTAGCAGAGGGGCTCCAGCCCTCGGAGCATTTTTGGGCCCTCTTCTGGACCCGCTCCAACAGCTCCATGTCCTTCTTGTGCTGAGGGCTCCAGAGCTGGACGCAGGGCTCCAGGTGAGGTCTCCCCAGAGCAGAGCAGAGGGGCAGAATCCCCTCCCTCGACCTGCTGGCCACGCTGCTGGGGATGCAGCCCAGGACAGGGTTGGCCTTCTGGGCTGCAAGCGCACACTGCTGGCTCATGTCCAGCTTTTCTTCCACCAGTACCCCCAAGTCCTTCTCCGCAGGGCTGCTCTCCTTCCTCAGCCTTGCCGTGCTTGAACACCAAACACACTAATTAAAGCCAGGGTTAAGGCATGTGAGTGTTATGGCTCTGCTCCTGTGTTGAGTGCAGACTTGTATATCCAAAGCACTTAACTGGGTCATATTATGACACCTTTTGAGGTGTCATAATTAAATATGATTTAAATATGACACTTAATTGTCATCTCCCTTGATCCCTGCTGTCATAGCCTCGTGGGTTATTTAGGCTGGGAGTTCTCTGGCTGCTTGAGGAGCAAGGTCTATCTGATCAAGTTGGTGCGGTGGTGTGGGGCTATCTCTGTTTAAGAAACTTCATACTTATCATAGAATCATTTGGTTGGAAAAGACCTTTAAGATCATCGAGTCCAACCGTACCTGATTTTGAGAGAATAAATTGGCTGAGTTTGAGGAGAAAAGTCCCGTAACTGAGGGAAAGCTCAACACTTTGCATATTGAAAAGGAATCGGCTGTGAATGGTGCAATACGACATTGCACTGTGTGTTTGCTCTTTACTAGACAACTGAGAAGCCGACCACGAGGTCTGGACACGTAAGACAGCCAGCCTCATCAGCACCGTGACTCTTGTTGCATGTTGTAGATGAGACTGACCTCCATCATGCTGCAAACTGCCTTATCGTTAGTGATCCTGGAGACAACGAAGAGCAAGAGAACCCTTTGGGTTGCTCCCTGCATTTCTACTGAACAGCAAGAAGCCAAATATGCCCAGGAGAAACCCCGATGGACCTGGATTAAAACCACAACTTGGTGGCCTGCCATCACTTTGGGCACCTCCAAATGGCAATCGGAGCCCTGCTCGTGCTGGAAATACATTTGAGCTGCGTGGCACAAACATCTCCCGATTGCCCCACTCCGGGGTTGTGAATAGATTTAATTGCTGAATGCAGCTACAATTGCAATTAAGCCTATTCAGCCCGATAACGAGGCATTCAGGGATTTAGGAGTTTTATATGGTTCAATTAGATTCAATTGCTAAGCCTGAGCCTTATGGAGTGCTCCTCTGAAGTCCGCGATCTGCAGGCAATCCGACTGCTTGAAACTGCCGCTTAATCCTGGACAGCTTTGGGTGATGTTTTCAGGCAGGAATGGTCTGCGTGGGGGGGAAAAAAATTCTGTGTATATATGGACACGAAGCAGTTAATTCCTGGGATGTTTTGCTGGTGTGGAGAAACATCAGCCTAAGTGTTCTCCCTGCGGGCTCAAGCTGGTGCGGAGGGATGGGGAGAGCTGTGCTGCACCTCTCCTTACTTTTAAACCCGTGCCTAAACACCTGGAAGCAGGGGCTGATTAATAATTTGAATATCTTTTAGCAGTCGTTTGAGACTACTCTTATTTATTAAAGGGGCTGTGATGGTCCCGTAAGCAGTAATAAAATGTGGAGCCCTGGGGACAGGTTGTATGTCCTGTTCGCTCCTCCGTCCCTTTTGGCTTCACTTGGATCTCCAGGGTCAGGATGGGGCTGGGATTCACTTGCACTTTGCATCTCAAGCCAGTGTGCTCCTGTTCACCCTGGGGCCTCCTGTCTTTCGCTCTTCCTTTCTGTCTTTGACCTTTTTGGCCTGTTTATCTCTTGGCCAGAGGATCACTAGCTGCAGGGATGGTTAGGACCCACCGTGATGAGACCTGCTCTTCATCAGGTCTGGAGTTCCCAGGACCCCGGGCACTGCAAAATAACCGGCGATGTGGGGAGGAGACCCAGGTGATCCCCTAGTTTGAGCAGCAAAACTGCTTGTTGTTTGGCATGTGGTTCTTCCTCTGAGTTTTTTCTGAGCTGAAATATCCTCTATTTGTGTGGGGTAAGCTCTAGGGGTGGCTGGAGGGGGTGTTCACCCTGCTGCTGGGCTGCCGTGGGGTGCAGCTCCTCTGGCTCTGATGGGTGCAGGAGGTGGTTGGAGCTGGGGGTCCCTGTGCTCCTGTGACCCTGTTTGGGGCTGATCTCCCTCCCAGTAGCAGGGGGCCTCATCCTGCAGTGTCTCACCCATTCCCAGCCCCACCAAGGGATTCCACCCATCTCACCCAGAGCTTGGTGGTCACCCTACTGTCCCCACACCAAGGAGGCAAGTGTGGCACTTGTGTCCCTTTTGGGATCATTTCCCAGATGTTTGAACCTGGGAATTGGACACCAAAGATACCTGCGTTCCCTTCACCGCCCTGTGCCTCAGTTTCTTGATGCCTGTTAATATCAACGCTAACGTCCACCACCTAGGAGACCATCTCTTAGGAAGCTCTGTGGTGTTGTGAGATGAGACAAATAAAGTGCAATCATGATTTCCTTTGAGATGTCTTGACTCGTGCCCCTCCCTACCATTCCAGCACCCACACAGCAGTGTCAGACCCCCGTATTTGAACCATAAGTTAGTTTTGCACCCCACTTCTGGTGTTTCCCATCCTGTCCAGGGGCTGATAACCAGCCTAGACCCTTTGGCCCCCTGGAAACAGAGACTTTGTCTCCCCCTCCCAACCCTTTCCCCAAGCCGGCCCCTTCCTTTGCAAGCATCCCAGTTATTTTATTGTTATTTTGTGCCCACGAGGTAAAGATTTTCTTTTTCCTCCCCTCCCTTTCTCCCCCATCTTCGCTCCCGCATTCCTGCCAAAAGCGTGCAGGGTGGCATCCCCTGTCCCAGCCTCCCCTCCGCCGCCCCGGTCCCAGCTGCCGGCCCGCAGAGCAGGAGTTGGAGGTGGAGGGGGGGGATGCCCGGAGCGGCCCCTCCTCCTGCCTCATAACTTCTTCTTCCAAGCGTGTGCGGAGAGTTTCACTGCAGCCCGGCCGACGCGGACGCCCGTTTCTGGGGCCGTCGGACCCTCTCGCCCGCGGGGAGAAGCCAACGCGCGGCAGCTTTGCCCAGGTAAGCAGCACCAGCTGCCTGTAGCTAGCTGTCCATCTGTCCGTCTGCCCAGGCGTCGGGTTTTGTATGCTCTGTTGTGTTTTTTTCGCTCTCCCTATTCTCGGGTTGCAGTTAAATGAACCGCGGCGCAAAAGGCGTGAGAGCGGGCCATGGGTGATGGGGAGGACGAGGAGGCAGCAGCCCCCGGGGCTGCAGATTGCCTCCCAGCTTCCCGGTGCATTGCACAAGCGAACCCCTTGCCTCTGTCTCAGAAGTGCCTGAGATGCCCCAAACCTGTCTGAAGTCTGAATTTTGGGGTGACTTTGCACTTTCCACGATGGGAGGTGGCTCAGGGGCATCAGCTGGGCTCAGAGGCAGGGAGAGGTGGTGAAGAAATGCTGTCGTGTGCAGCACATGGTGGGTTGTTTTGGGTTTTTTTCTGAGGCTTTCTGGGAGGAAGCAAGGTCCTGTTGCCTCCTTTGATGCACCCAGGAAGTCTGAACATTGCAGTGGGCAGAATCTGGCCCCAGTAAACTTCCCACCAGTGGAATAAGGAGCTATATTTTTCTTCTAATCTTGTTCAGTTGGATCGTGCGAGGTGGATGCTGGTAAAATAGCAAGTGCTGAAAGCAAGTCCTAGATCAAAGCTATAACAACGATGGAGCCGACCCCCCCGGGGCTGGTTATAACTCCAGACAAAATGAATATTTCAGCGGGTTATGGGAGAAGCAGCAGAAAGGGTTGGTCTGGGGCCATTCCTGGCTGGGGAAGTTGGATGATGGGGAAGTCAGGGTGGGATTCTGCTTTCCTACAGCTGAGCCAGACTGGGTCTGCAACGGTTGTAGCATTGCAATGAATGCGGTGACCGCTCGGGTGCAAACCACGTGTGTGCAGCTCTGAGTTGTGGGTCTGCTCCTTTCCCGACCCAGCAACAAGTCACACAACCCAGGTTTTCCTCAGTAGCACCAGTGGTTACGGTGACTGAGATCCTTCAGCATCAGTCCACCCGTTCCCGCCTCCTCCTGTAGATGCTGAAATGATGTCTCGCAGGGAACAGCAGTGATTAGCAATTTCGTTTGGCTGCTATCCATCGTAGGCCCAAAATAATGTAATTTCTGCTTGCAATCAAGACTTACAAGAAAGTGCCTTTCTTCCGGGGAGAGAAGAAAATTAGCCACCAGGCAGATGATTCATGGGGTGTCTGAAAAGTCTTTGTGGCTCTGACGAAGAGGTTGGTTTGTAGGATGTGGTCTGCAGAAGTTGCTCCGTGCATCGCGTTATTGCATGCGTCAGGAGGAGCAGAAAGGGGACGGATGATGCTGTTTGGGCTCCCCAATGCTTCTGCAATGTGACCCCTTCTGCGGACATCTCTTCTCCAGTGCCCCAAGCAACGTTGGGTCAGGTTGTGCATGGGGAGATGTGTTGGGCCACGAGGTGCTTGAGGTTGTGTTTGAAGGGTTGGCACGTGAATATGGGGGACGTGTCCTCACCTGAAGGTCCTGGCACTGTTCTCAGCCTGGCTGAGGGTGTGAGGTTTATACAGTGCAGGACTGGGAATTGTTGGGGTGATATTTCCTCTCCGGAGGTTGTTTGAACTCACTGCTCACTGCAGGGGGGTTGGACTAGATGACCTCTAAAGGTCCCTTCCAACCCAAAGCGTTCTGTGATTCTATGAACGGCAGCTGCTCAGGGGTTTCTCACTGGAGCAGCTCTGCCAGCTCTCCCTGGTCTCAAATATTGGTGCACTGGGGCTCACAACTGAAAGAGGGTTCATGTGCATGAAAGCTTGTCTGCTTTTTCCACCTAGCTTTCCCAAGCGTGGCTTGTCTCATGTTTCAGCAGTTCTCAGATCCTCCTGCCCCAGATAGTGCCTCCCTGCCAGATTTGTTCCTCTGACCCTGCTCATTCCAGACAGTGGACAAGGGAAAGAGGAGAAACACAGCAGGACATCTCCAACTCCCTTGTTGGCCACATGGACCCCTGCCCCAGGCAATGATGCAGGCATGATGTCCCCTTGCCTACAGGAAAGGTCACCCTGTCACCAGCCAAGGCTTTGCAGCCGTGGTGGGGAGCAGACCTGCAACCACTGCCGGAGGGAGCCAGAGCAAAGATGTCATTTGGGGACATTTCAGGTCTGTGCTTTGGAAAAGGACTTCCCCTGGGAAGACCATTTCATAGCTGGCAGGGACTAGGGTGGCTCAAACAGGCGGCGCAGGTCTGTGTAAATGGGAAAGCCCGTCAGGCGAGCGAGGGAAGGATGGATGACTGTAGCTGCAGAGTGTGACTGTTCGCTGGGATGAGCGATGTTTCGAGCTTGCTGCAGCGCCTGGGAGGTGGTGCAGGTGGTGGTGAAAGGTGGGTGATGTGTTCATCTCGGGCCTCCCCTTTGAATGGAAGGAAGGCAATAAAGAAATTCATGTAAAAAGTGAGAGATTTGGGTTCAAATCCTCCCACGGACCCTGGTGGTTGGCTGCTGAGGGCTCCAGCTTGGGGACTGGGTGCTCCTGCACCCACCTGGGGGAAGATGCTCTTGCCCTGGCTGGGGAGTAGGTGCCTCTGGCTCAGCCTCTCCAACTCTCTGTCCATAAATCCTCTTTCCCTTGTGTCTTGAGGGAGCGCAGATGCAGCAGCGACTTCTGGGAGAGTGCGAGGAACAGAGAGAAACATCCAAAATGGGTTTAGCTGCAGGCACAGGAGCTTCAGTGGGAGCATCCTGCTGTGCCCCAGAGGAGCAAGTGGTGCAAGTGGGCCAGAGTCACCAAGGCATCCTGGGGCACGGGGCCAAGCTGTGACCTTGTGCCATGGATAAAGTGTTTTCTGGGAAGGTTCCACTGCTGCCATGGCCTGATCCCTCCTGTTTGCACAACTTGCCCACCAGCATACCCCTGATCAACGGATTTTGTTTGTACAGTCGGTCCATAAAAGCCTAACCTAGATGGATACGGGGAGCCAGTTCCCTCTTTCTTAACCATTAACACCAGTTTATGGTGGGTATAAAATATGATTGCACCAGACAGCAAGTTTGTAGAGAGGCAAAAAAAAAGTGGCATATAATAAAATGGCAAATTATGCCAGTGCTGTCTGTTTAGGGAGATGACTGTCCGTCACAGCACACTTGCTTCAATGCCCCAGCAACTCAGCCAGTGCTGCACATGAGACCTGGGAGACAAAAATTAGTCCAAATCAAGGTGCCTGTCTAGTTGCACCATCTCAGCAGCATGAAAATGCCAGGGAAATATGAGAAGGTGGATTGGGATGGTTTCACTTGCTCAATAGAAACTGAAGCTGAGATTTATGGTGGCTCCATCCCTTTCAGCGGGGACTGTCGACACAAGAGGGCAGCTGGTGTTTGCGTCACGATGGTGTCAAGGGACTACAGGGGAGATTCCCGGCCCATCCTCATCATCGAAAGCTTTGTACAGGCATAGCCCTTAGGGGTCATCTTCTATGGTGGGCTTGTGGTACCCCACTGCATTTGACCCCTGACCGGGGCAGGGGGCATAGACTTAGGCTGTAGATCCTGGGGGGGTCTCTGGGGGTTTGCATGGGGTTGGAGGAGCGGATTGACAGGGTCAGGCTGCCTGCAGGGGGTTCTGAGGAGAAGATGGGGGCATGCAAATCCCATGCACAAGCCCTTTTTCCCTCGCTCACTCCTGCCGTGCTCAGCCGTGGTCCTTGTTCCGCCAAGAGCGAAGCAAATCAGCTGGAGGCAGTGAAATGGCATCAGCCCAGCAGCAACGGAGGATCAGCTTGGAGAATTTATCCTGCCACAAAACCAAGAGGCTCCCAGGGGATGCGAGACCCCAGGCTGGGATCTTTGTTTTCTTTGTCCCGGCTCCCAGTCCCCTCAGTCGTGCTAAGGAGCACTTTGCAATGTGAATAACATTGGAAAACATCCAGCCTGCGTGTGAGTAACCTGAGAAATGCAGACCTGGCGGCCAGCCAAGCAGTCAATCCGTTGATCAATTGACTTCCTAACCCTTTTTTTCCACCGCTCTCCCCACCCCCATCTATTGATCTCCTTGTCTGTAGCGTCCGCCTGCCCACCTGGAAATATTGCCTTTGACTCCGTCGATACATAATTCCTATGAGGGAAGACAGATTAACGAGCACCGTCTCGTGAATGCCCCAGATGACAGTAGGGTGAAGAAACTGCAAATACCCTTAAAACTGTGAGACCTGTTCCGTGGGCAGCTCGTGTCTCCGTGCCACACGTGGTGAGGGATCCCCCCTCGCCTTGCAGCCAGGAGCAGGGTGGCTTGGTTCAAAGCCGAGCATTAAACTGGACGGAGGAGGCAGAAAGAAGTTGACGTTGGTTTCGAGGTGTTCCCTGTTTCTGGGAATGTACCCAATGACTGTTTGACCGTTATTACTTGCCCCTCTTTTAGCTTTTTCACTTTCAAGTGTATTATTCATTTTTTAGGTGGGATTCACATTGTGATGCTTCTCAGCTGGTGCGTGCCCAGGTGATGCTATGAAAGGCCGTACTGGGATCAGAAGCCCAGTGGGGAGGCCGCTGGGGTTGAAGCAGAGCCATTCATTCCATGTAGACCTCCGATGAGCAGTGATCTCCAGCAAAACTCTCCTTCAAAGTTATCCACCCCAAACCTTCACTGCGCTCTTGGCATTTCTTGCAAGAAGGAGAGATTAGGGGTGGGCAGCAAACCCACCTTTGCTGTTTGCAACAGCTACGCAAGGAAAAACATCAATCCCCCCCAAACTGGGTCTCTTGGAGAGGAAGAAAGAGAGTGGCTGGAGACGATCTTCACAACCACAACCCGACTGTAACTTTCTGCTTGGAAAGGTTTCTAAATTTAGCTAAGAAGGTATTTTTACTATTGTTAATGTGGAAACCTGATGTGTGGGGAGTCACCATGGTGTGGAGGAAAGGAGAGGAGGGTTTAGCTTTTGTTTCCAGGACTCATAAGGTATTTTTCTGCTTTTCTCCTTGGTGCTTCTAAGCTGAAATGCTCCATCCAGTGCTCCCAGATGCTGATTGGATAGTTTCTGCAGGAGGTGGAAGATGGCAAAACAAGTCCCGGTTGGACATGACCCTGCAAGTTGTCCCATACCAGGGGAAGAGGTGTCACCTGCCACTTATCTCCAGCTACTTGTCACCTTTCCATTGGCCTTGCTGCCCTCTCTGCAGTGGGGAATGGCCAAAAACCCAAGGAGGTCTCTCCTCCATGAAGCTTTGCCCTTAACTGGTTGTTTCCATCAGATCGGAGCAAATTCTAAACTGTGCTTTGCTCCATGTTGTATGACCCTGATATGAACAACTGCAGGAGTTGCGGACGAGGATATTGGAGCTGTGCTGGAGCCTGATGGATGGGGAAAGGATGGCGCAGAAACCTCCCCATGCCACATCTCCCACCCAGGAGGAGAGTGGTAGCCAAACCTTGCCATGCTCTCAGGAGACCTATTGAGATGTTAATCCAGCTGCTTTTATAGGTGGCCCCTGTCTCCCCACCACGTTTCCTGGGGAAACAACAGCTCTGGGGTCTAAACCTCGAGTTGGTGGGACTGGGAGGCCAGCAGCGCTTGTGGGTCACTGCCTTTGAACAAACCAGGCACGTTCAGCTGGGTGCCGAAGCGGAAAATAGGCTTCCTCCAGCTCTCACTTCATCTTCTTTTATTGAGCAGCCTCACAAGATTTACCCCCCTTCTCTCTCCATCATTTCTGTTAAACATTACTACGCAGTGCAACCCCTTTAAACCAGGAAATCAATGGTATTTATTAAAAAAAAAAAAAAAAAAAGACCCAACAAAACACTTTCTCGGAGCTCCAGGAGAGGGAGGGGAGCCATTTACCCGTTCTGCAAGGAGCAGCAGTTTCTCATGATTGCTGACGCTGCTGTTTAAACAGGCTCCATGCTGCAGCGTGCGGGTAAAAATGCTCCTTGGAAAAGGTTTCCTTGATTTAAAATCCTTCCGTTTCATGGCGGAACTGCCTGGAGCTGAGAGGGAGGTCCTTCAGGAGAACAAGGTGAATCAAGGCATCTTCAGAAGCAGAGGGGAGCCACAGCTCTGAGGATGTGGTGTTTGCTGGGCCTCCAAGGAGGTCTGTTGGCCACCAGAGCTGTCACCCCTTGCCTCCAACACTGTCACTGCACCACTGCCAACAGCTTCTGCTGTGTGGGTGCCCACATGAGGGACACCTTAACCCATGCTCCTCTACCTTCTTCCTGGCTCTTCTGGCTTCCTTCTGGGATGTTCATTTTGGGCACACCTTGACCCAGGATGGTGCTGGATCAGAATTCAAGCTTTGGTCTAAAAAGCACACGCAGCCAAATGCAGCCACCGGGGGCTTCAGGGGGTGGCTGTCATGTGGGTAAAATCATATTTAGGTCCTCATGGAGGGAACTGCAACCAGAAGCCTTTTGTGGTCATCTTTGCTGTGCAGGGACCATGACAACCATCCATTCGCACTTTCTCCACTAAATCTGCACGGTGGCTGAACGGCAGGGACCCAACATGGCTTTTTGGGGAGCTCAGCTTCCTTCCCCTCTTCTGCCCAACCTACTAGCCCTGGGCAAGCCGGTAACGGGCAGAACTGGGCTGTGCGTTGCCCAGATGTTATGGCAATAGGGGACGTGGGGAGGGAAACCATGGAGGCTATGCAAAATGTTCTCCTTAGTGCACTGAGGATGCCTGCGTCCCTCTCTTAGCTGAAATGAAGTAGGTTCTTGGATCCAGCCTGCATGGCTGTGTCATTCCTAGGGCTAGCGAAGGTGTAGATACAAACGTGTCCTGGAGATGGAGCTTAAATTACCCAAAGTGTTACCTACATAGGGTCTGGGAAGCCATGTGGCAGCTCTGAGACTGGCGGGGGGTTTCTGGAGGATCCGTCTGCCCTGGTCCCTCCTCTCAGCAACCAGAGTGAGAGTCCAGCTGCAGTACTGTGCTCCATGGTGCTAGAATCATAGAATCATAGAATCATAGAATGCTTTGGGTTGGAAGGGACCTTTAGAGGCCATCCAGTCCAACCCCCCTGCAGTGAGCAGGGACATCTTTAACCAGATCAGGTTGCTCAGAGCCCCGTCCAACCTGACCTGGAATGTAGCCAGGGTTGGGGCCTCCACCACCTCTCTGGGCAACCTGTGCCAGTGCTTCACCACCCTCAGTGTAAAAAATTTGTTCCTTATATCCAGCCTAAATCTCCCCTCCTTTCGTTTAAAACCATCACCCCTTGTCCTGTCACCACAGGCCTTGCTAACTGTTGGGCCTTGCTAGCACCGGTATGTGCCAGCGAGGGACCTCATGGGTCTGAGCTCAAGCTTCTGCTCTTTCCTCTCCTGAGAGGTCCATGCGGCATGTCCTGGGCAGGGTTGCGAGTGGNTTGGGGCCTCCACCACCTCTCTGGGCAACCTGTGCCAGTGCTTCACCACCCTCAGTGTAAAAAATTTGTTCCTTATATCCAGCCTAAATCTCCCCTCCTTTCGTTTAAAACCATCACCCCTTGTCCTGTCACCACAGGCCTTACTAGCTGTTGGGCCTTGCTAGCACCGGTATGTGCCAGCGAGGGACCTCATGGGTCTGAGCTCAAGCTTCTGCTCTTTCCTCTCCTGAGAGGTCCATGCGGCATGTCCTGGGCAGGGTTGCGAGTGGGCTGGGGGGACAGATGTGCCTTGGGTAGGGAACACCTATTGCTGCAGGGCTTGCAGGTTGCTTTTGGGGGCAAACAAAAATCAGATCACTTCTTGGCAGCCCCTTCTACTAGATGGTCTGATGTTAGGGATCTCTGGAACCAGAGCCACCCAGCAATGCACCCTCTCCTTGGAGAGCCCAGTGCTGGGGTCAAGGCACGTGCGGCATCTGGCACCCAAGATCTTGGAGCAGGAGAGTTGCATGGTATGGAGGAGAAACTTGAGATGGGAATTAGCTGGGTAAGCATCGTGTTGAGACAGATGAACCAAAGGCCCACTGATTTTTCAGCTATCTTCATATAGGAGTTACATGAGGTGGTAGCTTGCTTTCAAGGTGTTGTGAAGTTGCTTATGAGTTCTGGGCTGGGTCAACTGACTCAATGATGGGGATATAGACCCCAAAGCATCAGCGGGTGGGCAGGAAGGAAAACACATTCATGCACCACCAAAATCTCTGCTGATTACAGGACTGCTGTTTGGAGCCTGGTTTGGATGTGCTGTCTTCTTGTTTCGATGTCAGTTATTGGTATTTTTAAGAATTTAGGAAATCCTATTTTTCCTTTCCTAGGCATGTGGCCAAAACTTCACTGTCACTGTATCGTGAAAGGGATGTTCCAGAAAATGGAAAATCCTATATGAAAATGTCCCCAAAGGGGTATGAATACCCACCCGAGGGGAATGGCATGAAATGGGTGGACGCGGCCATTCCCACCTCACACCAGCTGAAGGACCTGAGTATGTTCAGCCGGAGTTAGTGCTTCTGATCCATGTAATTAATTCTGAATGGTTTGGACTGTGTTAGCGTGATCCCAGTTTAGCCTGAGAGAAGGTGTCCGAGGGGCTTTCAAAAAGACTGGGGACAATCCCAGCCCCTTTGGACTTGGTTTGAGCTCTGGTTTTTGGTACCGTTTTGCATCTCTGCTTGCAAAGGGAGCATCTCCTCCCTGTGGATCGGCCCCTCCGGCTGCTCCTGGAGAGTCCCGCGCATTTCAGGAGTGTGCCTCCAGCTGCCGACAAGTCAATACATTCATATTTCTTTATGAAAACAGCTTAAATTCTGTATTCAAGGGATTTAGAGAGAAATCAATTACCATAAAAATCTATTAACTCCATTAAAAAAAGAGACTGTAAACTTTTGACCCCCTGAGGCTTATTTCTGTCAAGCGAGGAACAACCCGTGTTTAACCAGATTTTTCCTGCCGTCCAAATCTACCATTTTCCTTGAGGTTTGAAAATGTCTTTAACTCCGCTGCAGCAAATGGTGCCTAATCACAGGAGAGGAGCTGCAGAAATGCCTCGACCAGGCTTCTCCATGTGAACATTTCAAAGCCGAAGGAGAGAACTGGCATTTCCCCAGCAGCAAATTATGAACATATTTGCTTGCAAAATGGACAGACCCTCTCATTGACTCCACCTATTGCATCTTCATCCTGTCTCCTGAGTTTCTCTTACGTTGGTGACAACATGCTGCTTTTGGATGAGCTGTCGGTACCTTTTCGGAGCTGACAGTGGTTATGACCTGCTTGACCAACCTGATCTCCTTTTATGACAAGGTGA
>VYZW01033278.1:2052-30891 GCA_013401315.1 Balaeniceps rex
ACACCACAGAGTCTTAATTATGAATATAAAGATGAAGTGCAGCAACTTAGGTCCCACCATGCAGCAACGTATTTTGCCATATAAGCAACAACTCTGAAGTGCTTTAAGGAAGATTAAGATGCTCATCAGATCACCTGATTACACAGAAGACTCCTAACATGTGTGCTGCGTGATGCAGTTATGTATGAAAAGAGCAGCTTTCAATAGAAATAGTGCTATAGTTTTGGAGCATTAATAGTCATCTTTACAGTGGGCCCATGCCAAAACATTCAGTTAGTTTTGCATAATGACACTAAGGGCTGGAAGTCCTCTGATTTAGTCTTGAGCCAACGCCTTTCTGCCAAACAGCCAGCCTCCCAGATTACCTCCAAAGCCTCTCTCCCGGCCTTGTGAACTTGCATGCCTGCCATGGATGGGTACAACACTGCAGTCCAGCTCAGCCAGCTCTGGCTTTCTCACCAGGTCAAAAAACTATAGCACTGTACTGCAAATACAAGCACAGGTTCAGGGGTGAACCAGTGTGAGGAGTAAAGTCTACCAAGACTTATTGACAGAATATACCTTACATACACAGACCAGATCAGGTGCTCATCTGACCTTTCCTGTAGCATCTGAGCAGCTCCACATGACTGAAGCATGGTGCTTGACATGAGCGCAAAGCCAGTTTAGCCAACTCAAATAGATTTTCTTATGGTCAGAGATCTTCTGCTGGCACATTGCCAACACTGGATCTCCGGTCATTGCATTTGCTCAGCAAAAGAGAGGGAGCATCTCTGAGAAGATTAATTCATCAGCCATTCTCATGGCCCAGAGTAAAGTCAATTACCCACACTGCATTAGAGGAGAGCTCTGATTATGTCAAACACAATAGCAGGATGCCAAAATCAGCTTAGACTGGGGCAGCATAAAGACATCCATGAGACAAGAGTATAAAGTCATCATCTTTATGTTTCCTTCAGCCACGTGAAGATCATGTCATCATCTTCGANTATGGTCAGAGATCTTCTGCTGGCACATTGCCAACACTGGATCTCCGGTCATTGCATTTGCTCAGCAAAAGAGAGGGAGCATCTCTGAGAAGATTAATTCATCAGCCATTCTCATGGCCCAGAGTAAAGTCAATTACCCACACTGCATTAGAGGAGAGCTCTGATTATGTCAAACACAATAGCAGGATGCCAAAATCAGCTTAGACTGGGGCAGCATAAAGACATCCATGAGACAAGAGTATAAAGTCATCATCTTTATGTTTCCTTCAGCCACGTGAAGATCATGTCATCATCTTCGAGTTCTCTATGAGCTCTAACACAGGCCTCTTCGAGGGGACTGAAACGCTTTATGGAGTGCCAAAGTGCCATCCAACTGCCTCAAGCAGGCTATATGGTCCCTAAATCTGTTTTTGGTTGTGGCAACTGGTCACGTCAGGGGGACAATATCCTACACCCAATAAAGATTTGCCTACAGATGGAGAACATTTTCAAATCTCACCATGCTTCTTCACTTACCAAAAAAAAAAAAAAAAAAACACACCACACAAAACAAAACCAAAACCAACCACAAACAAAAAAACCCCACCACACCACACTTCTAAACAGGTAGTTCCCACACAAAGTGAGATGTGCGACTTCTTCCCATTTGAAAACCTCTTTAGAAGCCAAAATATTTTAAAACCCCAATCACAACAACACACAAAATCACAATCGACCTCAGAACATTTATTTTCTTAATTATCAACAATTCAGAGAACGAGGAAAGCTTGTTGTCATTCTAAGCAGGAATAGTGGTTTGTTTGTCTTTTTGCCAACCAAATGAAAAACAAATGAGGTGATTTTTTACTCAATCCTACCTTCACTGCTGTTAATGAAGTGTCTTGAAATCCTGAAAGCTTTCTTTGTTACTAAATATTCACATTGTCCATGAAATGAAAGAACATATTATGAGAAATAATAGGTAGTGTGCATGCCAGCTGTGGTTGAATCAGAAATTACTTTGATTTGTAGCTCCTGGTAATAAATCTCCCCTCTTACATTTCCCAATAAAAAATTTTACAAGTCTTGCAAACACCCAAATTCTCATGTACCTTCTACAGAGTCTATTTTCACTGAATTCAAGACAACCAGTTGTATACTCTGAGGCCATATTCACCTGTCTCTTTCAGCCTTTCTCAAATTAAATTAACCACATTTAAATAATACTTACTGAGAAAACAATCTAATCCCAATCTAATCTTTATATTGACAGAGACTTACACTATTTGCTTCTTTATCCAAATCCTCTCCTCAAATATTTCCTCCTATCCAGTCCCCATCTTCTTGCTTTCTCACTCCCCTCAGCCACAAGAACATGTTGGACTTAAGGGTGAAATGAAACAGGGGTTTCAATCCCCAAATCATTATGAGACAGCGTGGAAGCTTAGCATAATTGCACTTTCCTTCATGAAGTAATAAACTGGAATTTTTTTTTTTTTTGAGCAGGGTAGGGACAGGAGGAGGAAGGAGACACATGAAGGCATATTATCATAAATGGTAGTTAATGATTTTCTAATTAATGTTACAGGTCTCAATTTTCAGTTTTAATTGTGCCTTGCCCTACTTGCAAGTTTACCCTCATGTTTTTGCAGTGTGCAACCGTACCTCCAATAACTGTAACATATCAGTTGAAAAGCAGTTACGGAAAGCAGACCCTGATGCCTATTAATTAGATAATTACTATTGCTTTTTTTCTTCCCCCCGCTAAAACTCTCAAATGGGATTAACACCCTTCCAGGAGTCAGAAACCTCTCATGCCACTGAGAATTCTGTTTCACTCTTACCTATTTAGTCACTAATTACATTTTAATCACTAAAATTACCACCACAAACAAAAATATAGCTTTATTCAGAGAAACACTGATGTTCTGGAAAGCTCATTCCTTTATAACTGCCCAATCTAGAACCTCTCCATGAAAGAGATACTTCCCTGGTATTTACACCAATTATGACAGCATTGAAAAAAGATGCAAGATGTAAAGATGTAAAAATTTTCCCTCAATGCTTTTTTGTTTGAGCAACTCATATGCAGGCTAAGAAAAGTTAAGACAACCATAATTCTTAGAAGGAGCTTGCACTCCCCTTCCTTTGCGGAACACAGCATTGCAAAACGGTGGCAGAAACAAAACAAGTCAAAGCACAGTAAACGGAGGTATTGGACCACAGGGACTGCGCTGCTTCCCCCAAAGGAAGGTGCTACTACTTGCACAGACTTGTGTTCACTCAGCCCATGTTTTAAGCCAATTCTTCCTTTACTACTGTTTCTGTCCACTCATAAGCGTATTCAGGAACTTGCTTGGAAAGCCATTTTAACACTTGCAATAAGAAATTCAAAGTCATTTTAACAGAGGCATGGGGGGAGCAAAGAAGTTTCTGCTCAGTTTGCTGGGGGTGGCCTTTCTGAGAAAAGATGAAGGAGTTGACAAAGAGATACCTCAGTCATCTTAAAAGATCATACCCACACTGATGACTGATTGTTGAAGGAATGCACTAAAGATAATAGGCACCAGGATATCAATAATGAGGAGCAGAAGGCCAAGAGATCTCTAAAACAAACATATTTCCTTGAGCATCAAAACTCCCCTTTACTCCTCTTTACTAGACAGCAGGATTCACTAATTAGTGTCCCCTAAGTGAACCAGCTAATTATAATATGAAAATCACTCCTCTATTGGAAGAGCTACCCACCTCCAAAGTGAGACCCCCTACCCACTAAGCATGCGTAGTGATTTTAAAGGGAGCTATGTCTTTAAATTGAAGCAAAAGTAGAAATAACCAGTGACTAACAAGTAAGTGTTAACAGTAGGTGCAGTGACTTTGTTTAATTGTATAAATACATGAAGCAAAGATAATGGGGTGTGCTAGCTTTGTGGAATTACCACCTAGCACCCATCTCTGCACAGAAACAGAATAAAACAAATATCTTGACTCAGTGTGTGAATTAGTTCTTGCACACCAGATAAAGAACCCATCTTTGGGACAACACGCCCATCAGCTGGATGAAGGATTTTAAAAAAAAAAATTTTTGGCATGCAAAATTTGTGAGAACTTCCATAAGAGAGAGAGACTTAGGCAGTAGCCTAAGCACAGATATTTTCATGGCTCCTACTGGGTTTGCCGCAAGCTCAGCTATCCCTCATGCAAATTAGCTCCTTTAATGCAAAGTTAGAAAGTGTCCGTTGTATGGTGTTGAGGGAACAGCTTGACCTTCCTCTGCTGAGGAGACCTTCTTTATCATCAAGATTCTTTTTTTCTCTATTGCATTTGTTAAATGAGATGAGAAAATAGAGTCAATAAAATAGCTAGATAAAAAATTTTTGGGGAAAATGCAGCATTAGGAAGACTGGACATACTTCAGAATAGTTAGTTCAGTAACATAATGCAGCATTCACACAGCTAGTGTAAATGCTAAGTATCATGTAAAATTGAAGTGCATATTGTAAGGAGAAGTATAATTAGCTACCAACATTAAGCCTATGCTTAACCTAAGCATCTTCCCCCCCGCCCCCCTGTTGATTTTAACATGGTCCCTGGGTCATGGCCAGTACTACCTTAGTATTATTAGAATCCATAACTGCAAAAATCCTCAACCTACCTTCAACATCTAGTTTTGCAATGTTTTTTTTAAATAGATAGCAGGAGAGAGTGGAAATATGACAACAGGACACATGGCAGACAGACATTTGTGCAGACAAGAACAGAAGAGAGGAAGAAAAATAAAAATAAAAAAAAAAATCAGTAAAGCTAGGGGAGAGAAAAAATAACACCACAAAAAACCTACTTTTTTTAGCAGCACTGAACTGTTACATACTTATAATAGAAGTGTGGATAATGCATTTTCATGGGTTTATGACAAACAGGAGTCCTAGCTGAATGAAATCAAAGAGTCATTCTCAGATAGAGGCCAAGACTTTATTTCATATGTATTTTATTTTACATTCAGAGAGAGTAAAGATAACTGCCGTCATGCATCCTGATACCAGTTTTGCCATTGACCTCTCTTTATTCCCCAGTTCCTCCAGCTTCTGGAGTCACAAACTCCAGAAATGAACCAACATTTCTGCAGTCATGCAGACTCCAGAAATGAACAACCACTACCAGCAGTGAGTCACCTTGGCTGCAGCCGACTGAGCTGCCAGAGCACAAACTGGAGTGCCGGAGTTGAGGTCCCCAGACCAGAACCTCTGGTGGGTGCAGCCTGGCTCCCAGCAGGGAGACAGACGCTATCCCAGGCAGGCACCCTTCAGATACAGTCCTTGGGACATCGGACAGACTGAGTCTTTCTACCTAGTAACTTCTGTTCCAAGCATGTTACTGCTTTAATTATCCTCATACAGCCTGGACCCAATTTGGGGTGGCACGATTCCAAGATGATAGCACTGCACTCTTCACTCTGGGGCTGTGCTGTTTAGCCACAGTAAAACCTTCTAGCTTTGTATGGATTCAAAGGGATCTGCTTTTGCTATTGCCCAACTTCACTCAACACACATACATGCAAGAGGACAAAAAATATACCAATTGCACGCATAAAACACTATTTCACTCATACTCTGTCCTGTTGCGGTCCCAGCTTAACTACTTCCCTGAGCCTACAACATAAATATTCCTCTCCTGAGTTCAGGTCTATGTGTGAACGTTATTTATGAGGCACTGCAAATAACAACTACTGGAGATATAATTTTTCTACGCAGATTGACTTTCCAAATGTATTTAAGAACCCACTGAGAAACATATATTGTTAGAAAAATTTACTTACCTTGTACTGCTAATTAGAGGTTTATAATTAAACTGGACAAAGCCATAGAAAATGTACAATAAGCAGAAAGTCTGCCATTGCCAGAAGCAAAGATGACTTAAACAGTCCTTTTTCCTACCTAAAGCCTGTGGCTGGTAATTAAACTGAAATTGAACACCAGTTTAGTTTTTTAAATGATTCCTATTCATGAGCCCTATTGAGAACAGCATTTACTGCATGCAAACGTCATCTTTTTTCCCTGCAACTATGCCAGCAGGAAAAAAAAAAACACACAAGAACACCTCCATAAAGTATTACTAGAAAATCTTTTTAGACAGAGACAAAGAAAATTGTGATGGGAAATTCCTACTTCACAAATACCCTAAAAATAAGGCAATTTTGTTAGGTTTGGTTTGGTTTTGTTTTGTTTGTTCGGGGTTNCTCATAATACGGTGCCTTGAATGAACCATTTCTTTTTCTGGGGAAGCTGACAGAAGAAACTAGCAGGCTAGGTACCATCAAAATTAATGAACCCTGAATGGACACATAACTGCTAAGCAAATGGGACTATTATAACATCCTGGGAGGCTTGGTCCATCCCAGTTCTGCTACATGCCCTTTCGTACCTTGCTGCATGACGACTGGCCCTCTGGGCATTGCTGGCTAAAGAAAATAAATCATCAATGCAGTGACAACACCTAAAACCTTGCATCGAAAAAAAATAAATGCTAACCCCTATGCAGACGAGGCATTGCAAGTACTTTTCCCCTTGTTTTCCTTACTTTTACATTTCCCTACTCCAAAAGAGACCCTCGTTATTTTTCAGTTTGCATGCTTAAGAATTTTTAGGTAAGAAAACTGTGTAAATTGTAGTCTCAATCTCACCTAATTACAAACAGCAATCAAATTTTGATAGGTTAGCAGAAGAATCTCAGAACAGTATTTCTGATGCATGCGTACATTAGGCAAAAACACAGCAAAGCTAACACATTTACAAAGCTAACATATTTACAAGGGTGAGAAGTTATCACAGAAACTATCCAGGGAAATAAAATTATTCAGAATACTCTTGGAGAAAGAAAAAAAAATACATCAACATTGTGTCCAATCACATATTTTCTGAGCTACACGCATGTATCCAAGCGTGTATATACTACTGGGCTGATTAATTTATATTATAGGTAACATATGCAATGACTTCACCTGTATTCTCAATCAGAATAGCTACTACTGGCACTGATCCTTCAGCTCCCTGAGCATTTCTTGATTCTCTACTGACTATTCCATGAATCCTTATAAAAGTAAATGTATTGGTATCTATATGTAATACCAAAACATTACTTCAACAGAATATTGCCTTGGCAGATTTAGGCACTCAAAAAGTTATGTAATTCCAGAATTAAGATTACCTACGTGATTTTAATTTGCCATCCTTATGCACATGCTTTATGGGTAGTAAATTATCCCTCCACCAAAGCAGCCCACACAGTTGCCTACAGAGTCAATAAAAAAAAAAGAAATTTTTATTTTGTCATCCTTTTAGTTACACAGACTGGAGTTGCACATATAGCCTGCAGATACCAGTATTGCACAAGAGGCGCTTTTCTGGCCACAGTACAGAGACTGAACCTCTCTCTGACCCTGTAATCGGATGTTACAGAAAGGGACATGCCCTGCTGCATGGGATGGCTGTGCTGGGTTCACAAGGGAAGTATGTTCCTGCTGCGGTCAGGAGGAGAAAGCATACACAGTGCCCACAGGAAAGAAAGCATCAGGGAGAAAGGTTTAAGAGACCAGACCAACTTGCCTACTTCCAAAACCCACTCTCTGCCATTAGCCTGAGGGGCCACTGGAGGAGAAAAACTGCTGTACAGACCAGCAGATTTATTCCACAGGCCATATCTGTCCCACGGTTGGATACCTCTGCAGTTTGACACCATCTTCAAGGTTGTTTATTTTGTCCTCCTATGGGTATATTAAGCTCTTGTCCATATGGGTCCCATCCTATTTTGCTGTAGTAGATGAGAGATAAGGAAAAGGCAAAGGTTACCTGGAGGCTGAACCCTCCAGAGTAGGTAAAGAAAGTTTTTAATCATCCACAGCATCACAGATAGGCATGAGATACTGAGAACATCGCAAGATATTGGCAAATTTTTAAAAAGTTCAAAAAATTTGTTTTCAATCCAGCTATAAAGCTACTGCTCAAGGTTGCAAAGTCCACTGAGTAGAAGAGACATAAACCGAGATTATGATTTTTAAAAGAGACTTCAAAATTATTCCTAGCACAGATGAAATAAAAAAAAGGTTCCTCACCTGCTTTTTTGGAAAGCTATGACACCAAGCGAAAAGACCCCTGGATCCAAACTCAAAGCTTTCATTTCATAGGAATTCCAATACTCACATACTCATTTTCTTCACAGGTTAGAAAACATCAGCATGACAGCTNCGGGACCATGACATGGATGGGACGGGAGGGACAGGGACAGAAGCAGGAGTGTTTCAGCATTCAAAAGCCAGCATATTACCTCAATATTAGTATCTCAGGAGCGGATTATGAAAGCTACACCCTATATTTCAGCCAAATTTCCTTGCTTACTTTTGTTTACTGAGCAGGTTATGGATGCACAATCAGCCTCTAGTAAGTGCTACTGAGCGTGTTGAACATATTTGTCCCAATTTTAATTTAGTTAAACATTCCCACTAGAAACACTCCCTAATTAGAGCATCCATTATAAGTTCATAATGATAAGTTAATGGAAAAAATCTACTCTAGAACTCAATTAAGTTATTTCTGTTAATAATTGGCAAAAAGCTGTAAAAGGAACTCTTAAATACACACTTAAAAACTCCATGCAAGGTCACTGCCTCATAAACAGTACACATAAATTAGAGGTTTAGCCTTTCTTCTGTGAAGGGACGTAGAGGCGCTTGAAATACCTGCTAGATAACGCAGTTTGCTGTGAACTTTGACATACGAACATCAAGCAAGCTAGTCTGGTTTTACTAAAAATTACAAGCGGTTCTGCTGCAAATGCAGAACAATTAGCTTTGCTATTTGTTACAGCATCCTGCATTTTGTCATCCCAAACTGATCAATTACCATTGCCTGGTCTCAGTCAAGAGGCAGCAACAAACTGCATTTACTAAATCCATTTATAGTCCTGTCAATTTATGGGTTGATAAAATAAAGGTGGGTAGATAGTGACCCATAACACTTGAAAGTCATTCACAAGCCCGGGAAAAGTGCTTTTTTCAAGCAAAGCGAGGAATTAAGAAGTCAGTTAAGAACAGGAGATAGTACCTGATCTGTCAAGAGCAACAGCCACCTACCCAAAGAGACATCTAGAATTGAATAGTCTAAGGCTATACAACCTTTTGGGGAGAGAATGTGAATACGCAGAGTCCTGGAGGACTTTAAGTAAAAGCCTCTAGAGGAAAGCTAATGTGCTTCAGCTCAAATTAATGTAACTGGAAACTAAGCATGCAGGCAGACCATGTACCTGCCGCCCAGGTGTACGTGCATATGATTGCAAGTTTGAGCTTTTATATTTGATCTTGACACGACCAGATTATGGTTCCCCCCCCACACACACTTATCTTCTATTAGCATCAGTAACAAAACTGATTATTTCTGATACAGCAACTATGATTTTATTGAGACTTTACTGTATCAAGGGGCACCAAAGCATGCTTCCACATCAAAAGGCATAATGATTCACATCAAAACAACTCTGTACTAATTGTTCTCACCAAGGAACCCCACAGGGGAGAGTGCATATGCGATGTCCATGGTGCCTCTCACTATTTGAAAGCTAGTGTTAAGGGGTCACGAGGACTAAGCTTCTCCCACTGATGAGCTATGACGGGACAAACTTTCTGGCAAGGGGTCCAAGCTCCTGATAGTGCAAAGGGAGCTTTCCCCACTGTAATATGCCATTATGGATTTATTTTGTACAATATTATACACCAAACACACTAAAAATCCATTGTGGACTGTACACTACAAAGTATTAGACTACACAAAAATGATCCATAAGTACTCTGCTCCCAAAGCTTATACAAAGTATTTTTTTACCATTTATTTCTTTCTTTCATTGCTGACATGTACTTTTCCCTAGAAAGACAACATCGACATCATACAGTTCTGCAAAAGTGAGGTACACTTCCACCTGGCTCCTACATCACTTGATTGTTAAATATGTTTTAACAAGAAAATCCTATTGATGTAGTCTACAGTCCCTGAAGAATCTAGCTCAATCATGTGATTCACTGTTTACCATAGNTTTAATGCACAAGTTAAGAAAACAAAGTATCAAAGTCTGCTATATATGTTTTACCTTGTGATTTTTCAGAGTATATGATGTCTTAGTCTATCTTATTTACACATTTCAGTAAAAGTTTCCTGTAGACCTATAAAGAGCAAGAAAACCACTTCATTGTACGCATTCCAGATGAAAATATTAGATTTTAGTGGGACCAGGATTTTACTCTTGACTTTCAAAAGATTCTTCCTTGAGATCATATTTTGTTCATGTTTAAAGGTCAGAACTTACACCGAGGCATACACTGGATACCTTCTTTAGGTAATAGTGAGAGACCAATCCTTGTTTTGTAAAGCCACAGCAAATATATTTAAATTACTGAAAGACCACGTACATATGTATATGAAATATAATTTCTGCTTTTAGTATAACACTGGATGACCTTTAACATATTTTTAATCCAAGAATGCACTACAACAAGTTTTAACTGCCTTAGTCAAGGGTATTTCTGTTTATTTTATTTTCATTTCCATGTTCTTTGCCCCAGGACCGTAACCTATTTGCTTTTTTGGGGGAGCGAATCTGGACATTTATCTTGTATACTTATATATTTTACCTGCGTACTTGTAAGTGGCATCCATTTTTTTGCCATTTGATGTCTGTTTTGGAGACTGACAGAAGTTAACACATATCTTAAAATTAAAAAATATTTTAAAAGCGTAATTGCCCTTTTATATCACCTTTTAGAAATCACATTTGTATTTTTCATTCTGTAACTCTCTCCATTAGTCACACTAATAAAAATACTGTAAAAATGTGAACACAGAAGAGGGAAAGTATTCAACTTAGGAAGAAGAAACTGGTTTATCTTCAAGTTAAAAAAAGAAAAATCATGGCATAAAGATCAGCTACTGCTACTGAAGTCACCTCCATGACTTACACCAGAAAAATATAAACCAGGGCATTTCATATTTCTTTGGGAGCTGAGTCAGGCCTTGTGAAGTCAATTGTCGCTATAGCAACATATGAATGGGGGAGAAGATAACATGTCTGAATGCAGAAAATTAATTTACCTAAGATCATCCAACTGCTCTTTGATAGGAGGTATATGCTTACTTGGAAGGGAAAAATCATCACATTTTAATTACTATGCATCACTTTCAATAATGTTGAAAAAAGCCCTGTATAAAACAGTTGAGGCTAAAAGGAATGTTACCCAGTGCTTATTATCCTTGCACTTAGGGTGGTTTGATTTTTATTTCATCACCTTCCAATAACAGAGCAGTGAAAAGTGTAACACCTTTTTACATATTCTCTTTCTTTCTCTGCCATCAAGATACAAAATTTGATCCGTATGCTAGGAATTTAAATAAGTCTACACCATGGCACACTGCAATAAACCTAATTACTGTGCAATGGTTTAGAAGCTTAACCATGGCTGTTAAGAAAAAAAGTTCAGATGCAAGAAATCCTTACTTCCATCCATTTCTAATTCAAAATAAAATTTGAAATGGGAGGCAAAGGAGAGTAAGAATTCATATATTTGTATTTTTCAAAATCTGTTTAAGATTAAATCATATTGCCCTAAGCTAGAATATGTTCAGCACATGAAATATCTACTTCAGTGAGAATATAATCCAGAATTTCCATCCTAATTATCCAACAGCTTCGAAACCACCTTTCTTCTGTAAAGGCAGTACTTACAAGTTTCCAACCCACGCAGACACAGTGCAAAAATACAGCCTCAAGACATCGTACGCTCCACCCATATGCATTCTGGTAGCTGGGTCACACAGCCTGCTGTGCCACCTGAATAAGACCTTCTTCACCGATCTCACACAAGAAGAAAGCATGCAGGAAGAACAAAACCAGTACTCATTGGTGAGAAAAGCTAAGCCATGAAATGAGACGCAGCTCACAACAAACAAGTCTCATCTGTAAGCAGATTAGCCAGAGGAGGAAGAGCAAATCAAGTGCAGGACTGCTGCACAAAGGAGAGCAAAAGCATCAGCAAATTACATTTGGAAGTCCGAAGAATGTAACACCCCATTTACATCAGTCGCCATTAACACGACTGAGTTGCTAATGCAATTAATACCACCACGAAAAGCATAAAAGACCCTAGAAAAAGGCCAGAGGAAGTTACTAGAAATTACTGGTGACACTTCTTTATACCAGCTGGACTTCATAAACTTACCTGACTCTTTCTTAAGAAAAAGCTTGCATAAATCTCAGAATTGTTAAAAAGTTCATTCCAAAAAGAAATGAGCTACTGGCAAATGAAAATGAGCTTCTATCTTATAAAAGAAGAGACAGGAAGAAATGGGAGTTGCAGATCAGCCACCTTAATTATATTGTGGAAAAGCAAAAGCACAACTGAAGATAGAAGCAGCTACCACAAAAGTTACTTCTAAGCGCTGGGCGGGAAGCCGCAAGGACAGGTACCAGGTATGACACTGTCATGGGACTCATCGACTATGCAGGCATTTTTTCTTTAGAAAAGGATGTGTGACTTGTAGCAAATCACACACTGAAAAGGAGTGATGTTACACACGGGAGAGGCACAAGGTATACGAAGACACAACAACAGGAATATAGTGGGAAACAGACTGAAACGGCCTGCTGTGCTCATCCGTTCTCACACGGCCTTAGCTGGAGAACTGCATCCTCACAATGAAAGAGCCTTTCCTGATCATTTCCTTTTATGCCCCTTGCCTCTTATTCTCCCACCATGCTGCGAAGAGCCCAGCTGTACCTCGCAGTCACCTCCCACAGGTGGCAGGGCCTGCTGTTGCCCCTGCAGAGCCATCCCTTCCCCAGGGTGAACAAACACCAGCCTCACAGCCTCTCCTCCCAGGGCAACCACTGCCCTGACCTCCTCAGTGGCCTTGGTCCAGTTGACTGGCTTCCTCCTAGGATGGCCAAAACAGGATGCTAACCAAGTGAGCAGAAGGGAGATAACTTCCCTTGATTTGCTGGGCTACCTTCCCAACACCTTCAGCTCCGAAGTGGGAGAGAGAAGGAGGAGCAGAGGGCAGGAAGAAGAGGTGCAGAAAATATACTCGCACAAGCAAACCTGAATTCCCACCTCTCTCAGCGCCATGGCATGGCTATGCAGAAATCATTGGTTTTGGCAAACCCAGGAACCCATTTTCACCTTCACAAAGGAGGAGAATAGCACTTCAAACATCACCACCACCAACCCACAAAAAGACGACCCATGCAAGTCAAACCAAACCCTTCCCTCCCAACACCCCCCAGACTGGTGCTCAGTGCTCTGGACACAGCCCTAGCACCTCAAGGACCCGCAGCAAAGCAAACTTCTGGGAACAGCACACGCAGAGCAAGCAAGGGAATAACTGAGTCCTTCCATAGCCACAGGCCACGAACACCAAAGCTGCAGCTGCCTGCTGCAAGTAGTTAATGAACATGCCAGTAATGATGCTCTTGTATTTGGGGAGGAAGGGTGATAGGGAAGAGGACAGATTAGTTAGGATTCAGTATGATTTGGTGCTCTGCTTCCCAGATGCATCTCTTCATGTGGAAAATTAGCACAGTGCCTGACACAAAGATAGATTTTACAGCTTTGTCCCTGTGGTCAGCCACAGAGAATCATTGACACAAAGATGCAATACAAATGTATGAGAGAACTGGAGGTGCTTTAGGGTCCCCTGGGTAAAATAACTGCAAAGCAAGATAATGAAAGCACAGAAGGCAGAGGAGCCACACTAACCAGCAAGGAAGGAATACTTCCTATTTTGCCACCATTTAAGGGAGCTTGAGAGATGCTGTGGAAAAATACTTTGTACTGAAGAGAAACCCACTTCAGCAGTGACATAATATCACTGTGACCAATCAAAAAGCAAAATAAACCACAGGCTAATGTGCCAATAGGCTGTATCAATACCCTCAACTCAAACGTTGGGGTTTTTCCCCTTTCTCTGTGAAGATTTTAGAGATCACATGGTGTTGCCTGCCTGTGATAACCAGTCAGAACACACAAAATGCAAGCATGAGTCAGCAGTATCATGACCAAATTCTGTCTGCTTAGCAGTGAACAAAAAAGGACAAGTCTATAAAGTGAAAAAATGTTCAAATACTATAAAACTTATATCTATATAAATGCCCACACTGTATAAGAAGTAACAGAATCGTGTGAATGGTGTTCTAGGCAAAGGATGTACTTGGCAAGAGAAACCATGAATACAGAAGATGGCCAGTGTCCCACAGGTTTACTGCAAGAAAAAGGTAGCTCAGCAGTGACTGTCAACACCACAACACAGGACAGTTCAGGGGCAGGATAAATACAAACCCAACGGACAATAAGCCTTTGCTTCCACCTGCCAGTCTGAAAATGCTAGTAGCAAATTAAGTGTTCGCATAACATTTTGAAACATCATCAAGACACCCATGTCGGACATGAAAACATCTCTCCAGCAGTTTTAAAGTTACTGGAGAATTAGAGAAAACAAATTCCTTCAAGCTGCAAGAAGGTGTACAGTTCAACAGAAGAGCTCTTTCAACTAGTAAAGAAGGAGGCTGTGGATCTCTATGTTTGTATTTTATGATCTTGTTGCAGCATAAAGGTTTATTACATCCATTTTCTTTTACCAGAAGCAGGAATAAATTCCATCCAGGCTAAGACTAAAGCCACATCAGTTTTAGATGCCAAGATTACTTCTGGCAAACTACAAAAGCCTTTTTTCTTTCATATTGTAAGCTCCCTTTGCTGATATATAAGCAGTTGTGAAAGGAGCTTCCAAACTACCAAGTTTCAGACCCAAAATCTTTCACTGTTTGGCACTGGCTTTGCTCGAGGACAAACCCACTAGGAATCCAAACGGGAAGCCAACAACCTCTAGCTTAGATTAGAGAGCACTTGTCAAGCTTGAGACCTTTCAATGAACTGTTTCTGGCTCATAAGTGTTAATTGCTGAACATTTGTTTCAGTGGGCATTTCTAGCTACTCTGTTACAGAAAGGTACCACCATGCAGTGGTAGGCGCAGTCAGACTTCAAACATGATACAGATCTGGAGTCAGCGACCACACGAACTTGATAAATTATATTTGAGCAGCTGAGACTGTTCCTGGTGGCCTGCACACAGTGCCATGGGGACACAGGTAACACCCCACCCAGGCCCAAGCTGAGGTATGTATCTTAGGCTTGACTGTGTTGGATAATACCCAAATTGAAGCCGCTTCAGAGAGCTGCACGGTGATGTGGCAATGCTAGCTCAGGTGCCAGAGGGACTTTAGTTGACTGACTCAGCTGAATACCAGAATTCATCATCCAAGCCTGGTTCTACCATTTATTAGAACTTCAAATCCATTTATGTTAGAAAAAAATGCACCATACATGAACACATGCTATACATTGCACAACTTCCTACAAAAAAACCCCCACAACTTAATACAGATATTGGAAAGACAAAAGCGTTTTGCGACTACCGTGCCTACACAACACAAACACACAGAGGGAACTAACAAATTCTGCACATTCAAAAGCTGGTGCCCCACTTCCAGTCCTACTGACCTGTCAGTAGTCAAACCACAGCATCTGAAGTTCATTCATTATTTATACCCTGAGCACTTTAGCTAATGAGCTGGATTTAACATTTTAAGATCGATCGTTTATGAAAAATCACTCTCTCGATATCAAGAATACCTGCCTGAGCTACAACAGCTTGGTATTGAAAGGCAGGACATGAAGGTTTTTCCCCCACTCCACGTTTGTTTGGGTTTTTTTTAATCTTGCAACAATCTAAAAGATAACAGTGCTATGTCATCATGTGGGAGAAGCAAACACCGACATTTGTCCAACAACCTTATCCCTACATCATTTACTGCCTAAGGTTTACCCCACTGAGTTAGACAATAGTCAAACTTTTCTAGATTTTGCTGCTGCTCAAGGAAATTATTACTCCACTCACTAAGTCTTTCCCTCATTTTCCTCTACCCTGGGAAAAATCTGTGAAACGGGACAAAGGAAAGTTGGTTGCAAAAACAAACTTCTATTGAGAAGCCAAAATATCAAAAACAATCATTTTGGTGAAGACTTTTTCAGACAACAGTCTGATGTTCTTCAGTCAGAGCCTAATAAGAATTGGCCTTCTGCCTCTGTCAGGCCATCCAAGCATCTCTATGCCCATCTTGCTTCGCTCATGTACGATGAAGTATCACTGAGGGTACAACCTGACGATCTGATACTTTAAAGAAAAACCATATTTTTCAGATCTCTGGAGAGTTATGCACAGCACCAAAATACTCGCTTGACTCCATCTGCCTGGAAAGGTATTCCACTGGAATACTGAGCCATGTATCAGTTACGCCACATTCCTTCTGGCTTTATTCTTTATAATTAAAATTTCACCTTATCACGGCAGAAAACTGTCACAGACTACAGGGCGCGAGAGAGGAAAGTTAAGCAAGATACCATTGATTACAATACCTGAAGTAGCTAATGTAGCTTAGCTGGCAAGGGAAATAAGACATTTGCATTATCAGTGTAGTGTAGGTAACGCATGCTGGACCATGATGCAGAAAACCAAATACTCTTTGCATATGATGTGCCCTGACACAAGGGGGTTTTTTTGGTATTTTTTGTTTGTTTGTTTTGTTTGGGTTTTTTGTGGGGTTTTTTTGTTTGTTTTTGGGGTTTTTTTTTGTTTGGGGTTTTTTGGGGTTTTGTTTGTTTGTTTTTGGGGGTTTTTTTGGGTTTTTTTTTAGGACATTTGTAAATTTTTCATGGAATCTTGTAGAATAGCAGGAGTGCGTGCATATACAAAAAAAATAATCACGCATCTCCACTGGGCTAAACAGGACTTTTGATAAGCAAGCACCACGGGAAAACATTCTGCTTCTTCATTATCCTATATCAAAGAAATGTGCAGTTTAGATGAAGGCTTCAAGCAATTCTACTCTCATTTATATCCTTCAGGTAGAAGGTAGTAATAAATCAAGTCAGCAAGGAGGTAGAAACTTACAGCCTCAACAGCACTACATATGGTGCATAGATTTTAAAAAGCAAAAATATTTCAATATTAAGACATATTATCAATGTGTATCTTTTGTAAAACTCACTCATGACAAATAACTAAATAATTTTTTTATAAGACATTACACATGATTGGAGGCATAGAATGCAAATACATTAGCAACATATTGACCAAAGTGTTATTTCTACAACTTTTCTCTGAGGTGTAAGGAATGATGAGACATTAACAACAGTAGTTTAGTATTTTTCCCCTAATATGCCACTACAGTTTAAGACTGCCAGTTTCTAAGGATAAAAGAATTTTTTTTTCTTCCTTAATAATATGACTATTTTCCATTAAATACTCAGCTGCATCCATTTACAATTCTGAATGGGAGTTTCACCAACTCCAGTGTTAGACCCTCTTTGTTTAGGTACCTCTGTGTTACATCTTGCAATTTAGGAGACTGAATTCTTTAGGTAATGAATGGTGAGAAGTCAATGGAACAATTCAGAGCATCTGTGTTAGATGCACGAGTCTGATGATGTGAGGACCTCCCCAAAGTGCTGAAATCTGAATAATTTATTCAAATAGCAAACACACTAACAAACAGATTATTTCTATTCAAGTCATTAAATGCCAGAGAAACAAGAAGTTGCTTGAATCTGATTTCAAAAGGATCAAAACCACATCATTACAAACATGGTGCAGCTTTCTGTACTTCAGCAATGCTGTTCACTGGTTTTCAATAATAACAGGAGGCGGTTCTCCCCATTCTTATGTTACATCCTTTATGAAAAAAGCCACTAAAAATGAGTAATTGGGCCATCCAGTTAAACGCCAATGAAATACACACATCTCTGGAATGGCATCAGTAATTCCACAGAAAACAGGTCACTTCAGAACTGAAAAGGGAAGGCTGAAGTACAGGGGAGGATGAAGGATTTTGAGCCTGGGAAGAGCTGCACAGGACAAAGCTGGTGTGGGTTTCTTCTGAGGCCCAGAGAAGAAACATCATGCTAATCAACGTATCTGCCCCACAGCACAATGGTATTGCATCAACAGCAATGCAACAGGGGAACAAACAACATCTCATTTTCCAGTCAACTCGGATTAAGAAAGGGCACGTAACATTAGTGGAAAGAGTACAGACAGAAGGGTGAAGAGAATTCTTTCAACTGGAAAGGAAAATTAGATGATCCCCCATTACTAAAAAGCTACTACCTTGAGGACAAAACAAGCAAGTTTCCACCAGAGGCCAACTCACACAGATACAGGTTTAAGAACAGTATACAATTTCCTTTACAAACAACTTCTTACGTCTTTGTTCAACTGGAGATGTTCTTCACTGCATCAAAAAAATGTCAGTTTTCATATATGAACGTAGTAGTTACACAGAAAAAGATCAGTCTTGATTGACTGCCTTAACAGTGCAGTCTAAGTAGGAGGTGTAACCTCAGTGGAAAGAGAGTGTTAGCAGAACCTTTCTATTCCTGTCCACATGGAATAATTCCAGTATTCAAGAAGTATTTATTTTAGACTCATCATCCAAACCACTAGAAAGATGATGTGTTAAAAAAGTCAGGTAGACTGACATTGGCTAAGAATGTCCCAAGTGGACGTATCTAAAGCCAACATCTTCAGAACCGGTTTTCACAAGTGATCAATATGCAGCAGCTCCTCTTCTAACCAGTATCAGACTTTGGTTTTGCCACTGAATTTTTCTAGCTATGAATGCATTCCTGATTGTTAACTTCAATGCTCTATGCTTGGAAACCCTGGCATCTTTTCCTTTTCACGAAATGCAGAAGTCTAGTATCTCCCACTTCACCCACGTATCTCCCCTTGACCATTTACCCCCAGCCTACAGGGCAGTCAGCAGCATCACTTGCAGTGAAACACGTGGCAAGAAGTTCAAGCATTAGCTTAGTGCAAGACACTGTGCCAGAATTGCAGTTGCCTGAAGTCCAATCACCAGACTCTGACTCATTACGTACACTAGCTCAGCAGCCAGGGCATGATCTTGATAGCGATTTTCTAGGTAGAACTTCTCTTTGGTTTACTGAAATTTTATTTAGCGATGAGCTCTACTGCTATTACAATTGTTCTAGGAGACGTCAGCCCCTGACGGCCAGAGGAATATTATTGCTGTCTACAGTACACCTTACCTGCTCATAAATGTCCCTTTCCTCAGGGCAGACAATGGTACACTTCCAGCTAAATAGCAGCACTGGTGGCGATGCTGGCATTTCTTCTAACAACCGACAGTAGCCATGCTGCTCACTATATTTAATAGCAGTAAAAAATGTAACACCCCAACAGCAGCCAGCAGATAGTTGGCAGTACTTTGACTATGCTGCTTATTAAAATCCATGGCAGGTATTTATATTGCACTCTAATTGTACAGGGCAATTCATAAGACATACCTGTAATTTAAGTCTCCAAATTAGTGGCTGTGATTTATGACAAGGGCACTAGCACAGTTTTATTGCAACAAAACTGTCAGCCTCAGTGCTCAGGTAAGCCTGATCTCCAAATACTTATCTGCCAGAGTAAAAACATTAGTGACAGGGCAAACAAATCTAATGGGGGGAAAAGAAAAACTGCAATCACACAAAACACACGTAAGGAAGACTACAAATATTTTTGCTTCATCCAACTAGAATGGCAGGGCCCACTTTCCTTACTGTAAAACTAAAAAGCCCAAACGCTAGTACTGCCCACATTTCATGTAGCTTGCACCACTGGGCTAGTTACAGGTCACACACACTCCCACCCCTGCATGTTCATCTCCTTGCAGCTGTTTGCTCATGATCCTTCAGTTGCAGCTACAAAGAACCTTTCTTAAGGAAGATTTTCTGTGCATGGAGTAACCTGCAGAACAACATACCCACACAATTTCTATTCTCTCCCTTCACGCAGCAGTAATCACACAGAGATTTTTAAAATGTCCAAGACAAATGCCTAACCTACTGTCAGCAGAGGGAAGAGATCAAGAACATTTTCTGTGCACAAGTTCAGAGCACATAGAAGAATTTTTCCAGGACTTTAGATTCTCCTGGAAAACAAGTAGCCTTCACTGACTCCTACAAGGAAAAAAATCATTCAAGTTATTAACGGAGCTGTAGCATGCAGTGCATATATACACCACTTCCCAATTATTTGGGCTCTGGCTGCTGTTTACTTTTAGGCTAGGAAAAAATATTAGAAGAATAAGAAGGTTTCACTGTTATGTTTTCTCTTCTCTGTGAAAAGTTTACACACCTACCACAATACAAGTTCAAATGCAATGCCTGTGAGATGCCACAGATTGTCAGTCCTAAAGAATATCTCCCAGTGACCAAGGAGCAACATGGACAGCAGCATGGCCACCAACCAGGGGAGCCTCCCCTTGTCACTTTACAGGGTATCTCGACAGTGAGAAGGTAGTGCTTAATGGCCCCAAGTCCACAGCTATGCAGCCATTAAGGGAGAAGAGCATGCTTGGAGCCAGAGGTGGAAGCAGATAGAAAATCCAGGTGCCTGTGACCCAGCAGCGATGGCAGCCGTAACCAGGAACCATGCAGGCCAGTGCAAATGAATTACAATAGCAGTTCAGAATTATTTAAAAACCACTATTTTGACAATGATTCAAATTCCACATTTTTTTCCAGCATCCCCTTCATTCCCCTCATCAGCCTATTAGTTATGTTTTTATTTGCCCACATTTTTCACTAGTGAGAGAATAAACACACTTCTGTGAGGCAAAGCCGTTCTCGTTCACTGAAGTGCTGAAGCAATACACAAAATCAGTGCTAGCACTGCTCCATAATCCCGATCTATATTTGGCAAAGCTAAATCTTATTTATGGATTCAAATATGTATAGTATCGAGCAAACTAAAGAATCAATTACATCCCCAATGTCATTACCACAGTGACAGGACAATATAAAACACAGAAACAGCCTCTCATTGATCAGATAAACAGACATGTTTCTAGCTGCTTGCTTACCATAAAGAAGTTACAATGCAGCCAAACCTTTAAATCCTTTCTTTGTTAATAATTCTTTATTACTATATATCTGCAGTTTTACAAGTTAAATTAATACTTCAGTCTTGTTTAGAGAACTGGGTTGTACTGTTTATAGCTGTTATCTCATAAAATGATGAGCATTAATCTTACACTAGGCTGTCAGGTGGTCATTGGCATTTCCATCTTCAGCCCTAGTATATTCAGAGACTAAGAGAACACCCAGAGATGCTGTTGTTGGGAATGGGAATACTTTTAATTGTTTTTCCACCAGAGCACAAGGAGAAACAACAGGGTACAAAAAGCCACAGCACTCAATCATCTTTCAGCCCTGGTTAGAATCAATAAGCAGCTGTGAATGCCCACTCTTCTGACAATGCAGCCTCAAAAAAAAAAAGGGGGGGGAAGAGTGACAGAAACAAAACACTAATCACTGTAAATCAATAGAATAATGAAATTTTCTTCCATTGGAAGTAACAAGAAGGGCACTTTATTTAATCATAATTTGCCACAGTCCAGACTCACTTTCTACCCCAATTTACATACACACAGAGAAAGAACAGCTGTCCCCACCAGCACCACATGCTCACTCATCTTACAATCTTTTTTTTTTTTTTTTTTTTTTTTAAATAAATGTATCTTTCTCTTTTCTCAAAGATATTTTCAAAGACAGAGCCAAGGCATTTTGGGAGATACCTAGCTCTCACTGCTAAGTCACTTGCTTCTCATACTAAAAAGTTGTAACTTGGGTTTTTCCACCTAATAAAAGCTGGATTGTAACAGTAACCAGTCCTGTACAAAAGATCAGATGCTTTTAGAAAACTGGTTTTTAGCATTTTGTCCCCAAACGCACAAAGGGAAACAAAGAGGGGAGGGAATCACAGCAAGGACTAAAATGTTTCACTAGGACCCTTATAGTCAGCATTAGTGGTATTGACCAAAGAATAGACACCTGTTCCCTGTCTGCTCCAAATACAGGAGCATCATAAAGAACTGAGCACAAAGAAAGTTCTACAGCCCAAAACACTAACATAACACTTTCTTGGTGCTTTTAAAGGCTTTTAAGATGCAAGAGCTCTGTGCTGCTATGTGTTGTGACAGAGGGACACTGCTTTTAGCCAAATGAAACCTTTTCTGCTGAAGTGATCCACTCACAGGGTATAACTGGGATGCAGGAGTTTGATATGCCTAGTTTATGCTAAACTGGCTGAGCTTCATCTTATGGTGCTTAGCAAAATCCACTGCATCAGCAAGTCACAACCTCTTTGTAGCCAAACCTCTTTTGAAGAAGTAGTGAGCAATGTTCTCTGCTTTACTGGTAGACTACAAATGAGATCAAGTATCAAGGCTGTCTAAAACTGCAAAATAATTTTTTTTTTTTTAAAAAAAAAAAATCAGTACCATTTTATTCCTGCTTCTTCTGTCAGAGGTCTGCAGCTACCTTTCCTTATACAGCCATGGAGAAGAATTAGCACCCAGGACACCCCTTGAGGTGGCTAACATACCAGTGCACACAATGGTGACAAGATACTGATAGAGCCACGAGCCACCACCTCCTCCCCGCACCCTGCTCTCTGGAGCAGAGGTCCACATGGCATGGTGGCCCTGAGCTGTGAGCCTGCCTGTGCAGACAGAGGCCAGGGGGCTGTGAGCATCGTGGGGCCACCACAGGGCAAGACAGCAGATGACTGCAACCCCAGCCCAGAGTCATGCCCTGCCTAAAATGAGCCCATACTTCAACAGTTAAATCCAGTTTTCCACAAAGCCCGGTGAACGGACGTCTCTCCAAAGAACACAAAAAGGACAAGGCCTGAAGTTCTCAACCATCGTCACCAACACTATGATGACACTGCAAGCACCAGCAGGCACTTCCTCCTATTACAAACCAGAAGCAGCCAGGCCAATCTGTTCACGTTATTTGCCACTTGTTTATTGTAAACTCATATTAAATCAGAATAGATGACCCATTATGCTATTCCTCTTGAATAGTCCACCAAGTTCTTACAAAGATGAGGAGCTTTCTGAACACCTGGCACTATGAGGTCCTCAGCTCCCTAGCCATGCCATAATTTGTACAATTTAAGCACTATCGTGCAGGTCAACAACATGCACAGCCACAATTTAGAAGTATTCAATAACCAGCAAGACATTCAATAACACTTTCCCTTGTGATGCATCGCACCAGTACTGGGATGGGGGGGAGGGGGGGTGTAGGAATAGCAGTCACAGATGGGATTGCAGGAGATCCATTTTTGCAAGAACAACAAACCAGAGAAGTCTTTGGAGAAAAGGAGAAAACAAACAAACAAACCCCAAAAAACCCACACCACAAAACAGAAAAGACCGCTACCACCAAAAAAAGACATGGGGAGGAGGGGGCAGACACCTATATTTTTCTGATTTTTAAATCATCTGTTTCCCCCACTAAGTAAAGGTCAACACCCTTCCTCTTAATATTCTTACCAGTTCTGCTTGACAGAACACAGCTATCTAGCAGTCCTCCACACAGCAGCCTAACAAGCCCATGTGAGAGCAAGCTGAATTTCTTGCCTACTACCATGGCCTCATCAGGCTGTCTCTGGCAGCCCAGCAGAGATCAGCCCTCTACCAAAGTGAGATGCTGCCCTGCCATTGGACCTGTTCTCAGCTGCAGTAAGAATACCCTGCCTGCCCTTATTCCAGCCGGTATATCCTTTACAGCTCAATTGCTCTTAGATCAGCTCGGGATGTAATAGTAGGAGTCAAATGGATCAAGAAGTGCAGTATCAGAATTGTGTGTCCATCTTGAATTTCACTTAGTGAACAACACCATGTGAAGCCCAGGAAAATACATATTTTGGGGAAAGCTATAAGATTTCTGTCATCTAGATGATTTCTCTCTTGTCCTCCTCAGGGCTTTCTCTAGGGCAGAGAGCACGGCAAATAAAAAATAACTGTAATACATGTATTGAGTTAAGTGTTCTGGCTTAAGGTTTTCTTTGTCTGTTTTCTGATAACTGCTTCAGAATGTAAAGGAAAAATGTCTATGAGAGGAAGATTCATAAAATACAGTCATCTTAAGCATTATGTACTTGGAAAAGTTATTTTTCAAAATATACTCACCTCAACAGCTCCTAAAACACACATCAATTGTGTATTAATTGCTTAAGCCTCAACCATCAAATACAGGCTTGCTTCTGTTGCTCTGGGAGCTTTTTTTGACCAAATGACAAATGTCAGCGCTTATTAAACCATATCTGGGATGGTTTTTTTAATATCTATACTGGTTTTATGATCTCACTGTCAAAGCCCGACAAAGCTGTGGAAAATGAACTTGGACACCTCCAACAGGCAGTAGTTTTAATTGAATGTTATTAGGAGGAGCCTTAATCCCACAAGTACAGAGCCACACTGTCTCTCACTCATTTTGGACGCTTGCTAGCAGCCTCTAACTTGGAGAAGCACATAAATGCATTCCTACTTGATTTGTTCAAAAAACACCAGCGCTCATTCAGAAATAGGTATCATGCATCCCATCACAGTGCTCCAAGATTTTACCAAGCTTCAATATTTGCATTGGAGTAGCATGCAGTTCCAATTCAGCAGGTCCCATAACCTTTTCAAAAAGGTTGCTTCCTTCTTTCTCAGGTCAAGGATTCACAAGTTTTCCAGAGTCATTTTATTACAAAAAAAAAGTTCCGCTGTGCTCTGAGGCTAGGACTATCTCTCGTTTTCTCTGTCAGGTAATAAGCCTACATGATCGAGTAAGCAAAGTGACAATTCTTGCCTAGTTCACGTTCAATGAGAAAGTGGACGTACCTGGAGCACACTCATCATGAATCCAGCACATAAATATCTTCCTTGAAGCAGGTTTACAGACCAATAGCAAAAATAACTTAAAGTGTGTGAAAAAACAACCTTCCTTGATAAATATCAGCAATAAACATCAGCAATCTATTTTTTCCCCCACACACACACTGTCTCAAGTTGTGCTGAATTTAGTATTTCACTCCAGAATCAATTAGTTGCATTGAGGACTTATGCAGACCTTGAGCAATAACATTATTCATTAAAAAATTATGACAGTCACTCTACAATATTTGTAAACAGCAAGCTGGGTGCTAGACATCACAGATCTTGACATTTCATCTTTGTCTTCAATCTTTTCTCCATCATGAGAAACATCACATACGGACAGTAAGGTCCTGGGCAAGCAACATCCCAAATGGCCAGAAACTGCCCTGCAGAATTGCTAACTGAAAACTTCCACAATATTTAATATTTTTTATTGCGTGCCGGCTGCTGAAATCACATGGCTTCACCCAAAATCTTAGCTTCCATAGTGGCAATATCCGTTCCCAGGATCTGCACAGGAGAGCTTGGAATGATAAATTATATCAGCTCATACTACAAAGGAAGAGGAAAAACCTCAGTCTAGCCTAAAAATATTCTTTTGAGTATCAGTGTGGCACAACACTTTCCCCACTTGTTTGCACACACCACCTAGTTTGTCACGTGCTCTGTAACAGTAAAGGCACTTTTGTGATGCACTATCTTCAGTGCCCTACCTCTTACAATAAGAAAGTATTTTCACTCACAATTGTATTAGACATAATATGCCAAAATCCAGGTTTGCACATTTGTATTCAGCATCACTTGAACAAACTCATACCGGAGTCTATAGCAGCTTGACCAATGAAGAACTAAATAAAGAAGTCATGATCTGGTGTGCTTACCTTAAAATAAAGTTAGGTACTGTTGTATTATTTACTGCCAAAGTATTTTCTAGAGAAATTCCAAGCTAAAACAAACAATGCTTCTACTACCACACTGCCCAGTAGAAGAATCCCACAGGTGAACCTTCAGCCTCGTTTCTGTGTTCCTTGTGCTCCTACTTGCCAAAACAAGGATATGATCTAAGCCTGTTTTAGGCAAAGTAAAAATAACCATATTGCCCAAGGCTGGGGGGAGGGAGGAGGGCAAAAAATAAAGTTGTTAGCATGCTAAAAGCCAGGCTACAGACCCACCAGACTCCACATGCACCTCAGGGGAACAAGGCTGTTAGGAGAGGCAGGCTGAACTGCATTTCTTTGAGAGTGAGATCATCAGCAGGGCAAAGGCAAGGTTTTCCTGCAAAATGAGACAAGCTGCACCAATCTATTCTAGCTGAAGGTCTCGCCCCTGGCTTTCACCCAGTTCTGAAGGAGAGATTTACCTGTAGCAGTTTCAAATGGTAGCAAGGAAAAAAGAATGGAGGGGTGATTCAATCCATCCAAATTATTTAAAGCATTTTAAAGATGATGTGGTTACAATATGCTTTCAGAGTACATGATTTCTTTCTTGAGCACAACATCCATATATATTGTGCCATAGTAAAAAACAAAAAAAAACAAACACACACAAAACAAAACCAAACAACACACACACACCCATAGAACTGATGCTTGCTAGAAACCAAACATACCCCAAAGATATATTTCTAGTTGGCTAAAAGAATGTCAGTTCACAAGGGTATACTATTCTTAAGGCATTCAGCTAGAAAATGTTAAATAAACTTAACGTCAGTGTAGAAGATTCTTATAAGCTCCTCTTTCCTTGACTTAATCACCAGAACCTGTGAAGTTTATGCATCTAGTACAGATATGTGTGGACCTCTAGCCTACTCACTAATACAGCATCAAAACTAAGTATTTAATAAATGTAATTTTTTAATAGATAAAGAGTATGTGAATTAATATCAAAATCATCCACGTCTTATCAAAAGTATTTGATTACAGGGAAGATGCCTATTTAAAAAAAATCATGAGATTAAAAAATTGGAAAAAGTACTTGGAAGCAGCCTTCACAGGCAGGATCAAGGCAAATGACAATTATTTCCAATCAATCACTTTATCTGCAAGTTAGGAAAAAATAACCGAAAGAAGTCCCATGGGCACTTGTTAAGTCTGTTACAATGTCCCTCTGCTAGCTTTAGGCATACACTTACACTGACAGATCAGCAAATCTAGAAAAGCCAAGGAAGATTAAAAATGTTTCAAGTGCCAAAGTTTGCTTTCATATGAAGGAATGTAGTCATTATAAGATGTATCCCTGCAATTTTGCACAGCTAATGACAATCCCATCCTCAATTTCCCATATACTACTTACATTTTCTCTCTTGTGTAAACAAACATGTAAATAAAGTAGTGAGGGTCTTCTTCCAAGGTCAAAGACCCATGGCGAGCTGTGCTTTCTTTTTTTGTTATGCTCTTGCCTTTATTTACTCATCATTTACCAAAAAAAAAGTTATTTCTCTTTATTTACATGCATAACACCACAGTAATGCAGAATTGACAGGGGTAAAATATGGAGCCTAGTACAGAAAACTCTTTTCCCTTAAGAGAACCTCAGAGCTGCCTTCACAAACTCCAACCAAACTCCTAGACCTCTGCAGAATTCAAACTACATGTAACTTTTCTTATCAAGCTTGAAGAAATTCTATTACATCTGCTCCAAGAATTTTAACAGGTGGAAAATTGACAGCATGCAACATAACTTGAGCCAATATCTAATGTTCTGAATTCATGGGGGAACTAATTCTGGAGACTATTTAATTCTTTGTTCAAGGAAAATTCCCACTAAAGTCAATGAGACTGTGTGGGGTGAATTTAGCAACTATAATATAAAATGGTAGAATAGCAGCTAGTCCCCGAGATAAAAGAACTTCACTTGTGTAAAGTTGCTCTTGCAACAAAGGCTGAAATTATCAAAAACCTCACATGGGTTCATATTTCATTTTAATTAAAAAAAAAAAAAAATCAAGTTTCAAGACAGTTCTTGAGGTATATCAAACTTTAAAGGAATCCCAGGCTTACTTCCAGAAGCAGTCACCACAGCCAGTGTACAGGTTTGTGCAAAAATAATTTTGAGAAAATTAACAGCTTCTGCTTCCTTCAGTCGTTTTGAACAAACTGTACTTTGTTAGGAGAGATCTAAGGAAACAAAACAAGGATCATAGGAGTTGCTTAATCTGTCAGCAGTGTTACACCTAGACAAGCATCCTAGGGGCAATGCAAGGTGCTTCAGAGAAGAGCGAAGACAGCAGGCTGTTCAGTGACATTTGGAGTCAGAGGCTCCGATAGATTCTGCTTCATTTAATGACCCTGTAACTAGTTAGGGCAGCATTACATGAGCATGGCACAAACCCTCCATGTCATCTAACAGAACAATTCCCTTCAGAAACCTTGCAGTAGATAACTGGGAATAGCTTGTTCGAGGAATATTTCATCTAAAACCCCAGCACTTAGGCAGTTGGCTTATATGCAAAGCATGAAAAGGTTTACTCTTCTAGTAATTCCTCCTTTATTATAGTATTTCATTACAGCATGACTGTTAGCATTACCACATTACAAGCTGTATAAAGAGTATTTCTTGGAGTTTGTTGCTTGGTTGGTTGGGGGGTTATTGGGAGTGGTGTCTGCCTTATAAGCTGCTAATGAAATCTGACTAATAATTACTACTTTACTTTCTATAAAGAACACTTTCTTTCACACATATATCATCTCTTTTCGCAGTTGTTGTTCTTGAACTTTCCTGTCTTTTCATGAGTTTTCTTCTCCATGCCATTACATGCTCTTGAGACCACCAGAGTATTGCATTCCCAAGGATATACTGGAAGATGCAATACAATGTTACCAGGCAATTTCCTTTATTCGCTATTCTATTCTTAACGTATACTCATCTTCCATCTGCTTTGTCTCAGAGTCTGACACAGTTACTCCAAGGGGCGGGGGGGTACAAACCACACACCACAAAAAAAACAAACAAACAAACAATACATAACTGTTTAAAAATGGTCATTCTAAAAACCAC
>VYZW01033278.1:33804-50449 GCA_013401315.1 Balaeniceps rex
TTTCCTTTTGCTTCTGAGGCAACATTATGCTTCAGCAGGCATCAAAAACTTGAAAGTAATGGAATTGGATCAACATCACAGTTCTTTAAGGAAGCTTTGCTTTTTGCCTCTGAGAAATTAATCTTTTTTATGAAATGCTACTTTAAATAAAGCATCCCTCTTGCTGAGACTCAGCACATTGCATTTAGTGATACAAGAAGTATATCCGCCCCAGTCAAAATATCTATTTTTGAAAGGGAGGGAAGGGGAAAACCATTTCCATCTCACCTATTGTTTAATGCTCCAAATGTTAGAAGAGACCTTTGCATCTGCATACACATATTCAGCAAAGGGATATTTTTTCTTTGCCAAGCTATCCAAGAGNACCACACAGATAAAGACTCCAGATACATCCAAATTTTAACAGAGCCCTCATTATAAAGTAGACATTTTCAATGGGCCTGCAACATCAACAGCAGGATGTGGGACACATCCTCCAGCGAGATCAGAGTCAAGGTTCCAGCAAGCTATGATCTTTCAAAAATTGCAGCTGGCAGAAGGAACAGCTTTATGGCCTGTGAAACATTTCCAGAGAACAGTGTGCAAGATACAGAAGTAAAAAATTCTGGTCTAAAAATCTGTACCATTAATCAGGCCTTGCAATGACTCCACCAGGTAGCTACACTGCAGCATCTACCATATATGAACTCAAAAGATTTTTAATTCCCAGTATGGAAATACCCTGCACATTCAGCACATACTGTTTGTGATTATTCGGCTTTGCTATAACACATCTCAAGGAAGTATCAATCAGGATACCCATAAACTTCTGAAGAGTTGCAGACTAACCACAATTTTTATAAAGGCATTAACTCCAAATACTAGGGGAGAAACAAAACCAAAACTCTACTGCTAACCACCAACAGACTTCTTAAGTTCTCATGAACTGCTACAGATTAGGAGTAAAGAAAAGCAAGCTTGCCTGTCTCTGGAACAGTATCTTGATTTCCTTACTATTTACAGTCAAAGAAGCAGCTGTTACAACATTAGTCAGAAAATAAAGATATATTTAAATATTGCTTTGCAAAAAAAAAGTAATTTTTTAAATGGAATGAATAATTAAAGAAGAAGATCAAAACAGAGTTGAGTCCATGTATGTGGGTTATCTGGTACAGTCTTTTGAGGTATTACCATAAACCTCATACGTATCAGCAATCAAGTCATTATGGCTGCCCATGAATAGCTTTATTTAGTTGGGCACAAATTTACCTGAAAAGGTCTATCAATAAATCATCCTTCTCGCCATTTGAATTTATGTAAAGGCTTTTACTCCATAATTTCAGAGTTCTTCAAGCACAGATTGTCACAGTTGAACTGCCAAATTATTATATTCATGTAACCATCCCCACTATTTACATGAAATTAAAAATAGTTGCTATTATTTGATCAAAATCAGCCAATAATTTCTGGCAGAACTACGCAGAGAACACTTGAAATGCTGGATCCCAGTACCCTAGCTTCACACCAGGAAAGATTACCCTTTCCCTTGTTTTGCAGTACCTATGTTTATGAAGCACTCCTTAAGGGAACAGCTGAAGGAAGTAAGAGACTTATCTACAGCCCTTCACAGACATAGTTTGTACAGAGCAATAACAAGACGTCTCATTTATTCTCTTTATGTCTCCCAGTGAGATGTTTTGTTTTTAAATACCAGACACAGATCCACTGTGTATGGGAGACTGAAATGTGAAACTGATAAATGAAGTGGAAAGCGCATGTTAGAGATTGAACTCTTACTCATCACATTGAAACACACATGGATATCCTGGACTTCTAGATTTGTTCAAAAAAGAACCTGGAAGTCTCGCACATTCATGAACATCTTGAAAGAGGGCAGAAATACCATCAAGAATACCAAAACCGAAAGATAATGCATCTCCATAGTTAACTGTTATGTATATGCTGTGTTATACAGCTATAGCTGAAGAGACAGCAAGTGCTTGAAATCCCCTTGGAAATGACGCTAGTATTGAAATAATTCCTTTCATCGTCGGAGTTTCCCTATAGACTTCAATCAAATTGTTCTGTCAATAAAGTACTATACATGAAACATTGCTCTGTCCCTTTGCAACTAAGCCTGAACAAATATTTATGTAGTAGCTTACATTTTTAGCTGGTAAAAAACCTCCACAAATAAACCACATAGAAAGCTACTCAGCATTTAAAAAACAAAATTTATGCTTTATGTAAGAAACTGTCTTCACTCTTAAATGACTACAGCTGTCGTAAGATTTGCTTCTATTATGTGGAAAGTTTCTGTATGAAGGGAATATCGTGCACACATAAATTACCCTACAATCACACTGGGTCTCTTTGCAAGTAACAGCAAACCCAATAGTTTAAGGGGATTATTTTAAAAAGTATCTATGCAGAAATGAGTTTTAATGCAGAATTGGCTGCATTATTAGTCAGAAATCACCAACTGTGTCACTAATGACCAGTGATTAAAACACCAAGCATTAAAAGGCTGTGAATATTTAAATGATGAGATCAAAGCACACACTTTATCATTAGTACCTAAACCCACCAATTCATACTCTGAATGGGTGCTCAAATTTGATAAAAGTGTCTCGGTAAAAAAACAAGGAAGCACGTTAAACATAGCAACTAGACCACAAATTCTGCAGTAACTTTACCCGAGTAACAAGCAGATAAATGTGAAGTTGTGTTCATTCTGTAGGTTTATGCAATGCCCGAAAGGGATGGTGGCACTAGATTAATTTAGGAATAAATCAAAGCAGTTTGGGAGTGAAATCTCAGGGCAAGGGTGGGGCAATATTGTTGTTTCCTTATTTCTAAACAATAATAAAATGGAGAGGCACAAGAGGTGCCAAGAAATATTATCAGCGGGCCAATGCAATCCATGCAAGAAGCAGAAGATACAGTATAAATGCTGATATCACATGTAAGCTTTTTATTTTACTGAACTTGCATCACGGGAGGACCTCAGTACTGACTTTCCCAGTTAAAGCAATGGGAGTGCTGAGGCGACAAATGCATCAAATACCCCAGTGACGGATCTGGCCCTAGTTTTTCAGCATTTTTACATTATGTAGACGTTAAACATAGCACAACCCATTGATTGTTATGTTTAAAATAAGGCTGAAATCTTTCTGTTTTGCCTGGAGAATGGCATAGAGCCTCCCAAAATAAAATTTTAGGTAAAGAATGACTTTCTTGAGAATTCATAAATAAATTCATTTATGAATTAGAATGGTTAAGCTGGCCCTTCAGCAAATACAGATGCACAAAGTATGAGATTATATTTGTTACTTTTCCAAACAACCTACATAAAAAAGCCAGACTCATTAATCAGAGTAGTTTTTTGGAGATGGTTAATACAAGTTTTATTTTTCTTTATCCCTCATAAATAAAAGCTTAATATTCTACACAGAGACCACAGAATAATCAAAGAGCAATCACATGATTTTCACCTTTCAGAAGGGATGTCACCTTATTATTTCCATAACAAATTTGAGGTCACAAGCTCCATCAAAAAGTAGCTATGGTTTCCATTCACATGACGCCATTCACCAATAGGGGAGAGACCCACATCTTCCCCAAGAATTCCTTGGCTTCATTCCTTGAAATGGTAGAAGGAGGTGGGTCTACTATCCCAAAGGCATGGTGAAGCCATGGGGGATTAGCATCTTGGATCCATAACTCATATTAGGTTAATGACAAAGATATGGCAAGAATATACTAGCATCCCACCACCATCACCCTACACGTAATGCCTTTAGCACAGCAGATGTGCTAACCAAGCTATAGGTCTTTTAGACTTCTTAGTGCCTCCCTCTTCTTGCATACTTTATAATATTCTGAATATTCCCAAATGTATCTGTATCTCCTGAGACAGAGTGCACACCACCGCAAGCCATTATAACAAAAAGGCTAAAGTTTCCTTAGCAAATCCCACCTTCCCTCTTAATAATGCTACAAAACTACAGGTGAATTTATGCAGGGCATTCTCAATCGGCATTTTTAGTGTCTCAGTCTTATTTAAAAAGAGATATTCACCAGGACACTGAAAGGCACATATCTGCACAGAAGAATTAAAAACCAAAAATGCCTACAGCCTTAAAACATTAGAGTTGCAGATAAAGAGATAAGCAAGGCAGATACTAATGCACATGTGTGTATGTATAATGGAGTAAACATCTTCTAGTATTCTTTCTCTGAAATTGTTGGCAAATATTTTTCATATTTAAATTGTGAATAAGCTTAAGTAAATTGGGGAGACACCTGGAAAACTTTGTCTTTGAAGTTTAAAAGGTCAGAATGTTACAGCTAGCAGAAACGAGCAGAGCAAACCAGAGCTGTTTATGGTGCCAACCAGGGCAGTTGGCACCGCTACCTAAGTCTACCATATTAATACTGAAGTCAGTTTGAGTTTTACTCCATTTGCTGACACATAGCTATGAAACAGAAAACACAGCATGCCCAGCTGAGCTCAATTCAGCCATTCCTAAGCTACAAAACACTCAATATCATCTGAATGGGTAACAAACATACATAAAATGAATGCTGAGATTCCTTTCATAATGCAAAAAAAGTATAATTTAATGTCATTTAGATCATACAGGCTATCTACTGGAATTATATAAAAGTTGACAGATCAGTAGAGTGCAATATCCTTTAAATTTTCAGCTAGTCAGTTTCCAAACCAAGAACTGATATACTGGATTTCAAAAGGCACAGGGGAGCAACTCATTGTCTAGTTAGGACATTGGGGACACTGAAGAAGAGAAAGCACTAGGTTCAGACAAATTGGAAAAATAACAGCATTGGTGTTGGCTTTGGATGGTATTTCTGGGATCGTCACCTGACACATGTGACTTTTGGTACAGACACAGTATTAGTGATAGCAAGTGCTCTGTGTCAGATGCTGCAGAACCAAACCATCTAGCTCCCTGCTTCTCCACCCTTTTTGTCCCCAAGGAAAACCCTACCCCTGCATGCAGATGAGCATGATCTCACAAGACCAGTTTATCTCTCTGAAGTGGCATGGTCCAGCTTGATGTGACAGGAGGAAGAAGAGGTCCTGCAGAGCTCTCCTTGCTCAAGCTCCCAAGCATGAAGAGTGCTTTGGGAAAGGCTGAATGGGGTCAGTGTATTCCCATTTGTATTCCTCTGTTAGCTTTACAGCCCCCCCATACCCTGAGCAGTCACCAAGGATGCTTGAGTATTAAGCTGCAGTAAAAGTAAGGTAACAATTCCACTAAATGGGAAATAGCCTAATTGCATCTGACACTTGCTTTTTCCTAAGGCCACCATGACCAAGATTTTACTTCAAACATCCCTAGGACTGGAACACAGATTTATTAAAATGCCATGCGGCTGTGGCAGCCCTTTACTATACCATGACTATCTTGCATCACAGACACACACTTTCTCCTTACTCTGCTATAAAAGGAAAATAGAAAAAAAAAATTAAGAAACCAACTTCTTCCAAATAGGAAAAAAAAATCCTTTTTAGATGACAGAACTGAAGTTGAAATACATCACTTTTCAGGTGATTTTACTTACATGTTTATACAAGCACAACATTGCATCTGACATTAGTACCTGTGAGTTCAGTTTTCGGCTTTTGAGTATGTTTCAGCAGGCTTGCTATCGGTGAAATTATAACGACTCACTTCTAGGTCAGGGATCAGATTTTTTTTTTTTTTTTTCTTCTTCACAAGCCATGAGGAGCCCCTTGAAAGGGATTATTTTGACCAAATTCAGAAGACTGAGAAATCAGTTTCAGCTTGAGAGACACTAAAAGTTACCATTTAGTTCTGTTGAAATCTCTTGGCACCACTAATGAAAATTCACACTGAAAGAATGGATATCACGGTGGTGCAAGCCTGAATAAAGAAGTTGAAACAAACAAAAAGCAATTTACTGTGCCCAATTTCCTTTATCCCTGTTGTGTTTGCTAATTACAGAAAGTTTTATGAACAACTTGTCTCTCCTAGACCAGGTTTTACCTTGTTCTTTATTCCACAATGAAATTAGGATAAAGGGTTTAGGACTTCACTCTTAGTCCCAAAACCACCTGTAATCTTGTAAGTTTTGATCACGATGACTTCACAACAGAACACAGAGGGAGCATAGAAGGAAATGCTTTTTTCCATATAGAAACTCTGTCATTTTGATAATTAGTACAAGCAGCAGTTATTTAAAAAACATGGTAGGGAAACAAGTTTATATTTAAATACAATACATAGCGCACTGGGGAATTGTTTATCTGGATTCTTATTATCCAAACCTCCTACTACGCAAAATTGGGTCATCTCACCTGATGTGCATCATTTGCACCAAGAAGTCCCCTGATTCTGAAACCTCATTTAGCTGAATAAATTCCATATCCCTACTCTACTTGGGTAGACAGGTAGTTCTATTTCACACTCAGGTTCAGGTTCTCATAGTACCCACTTTCAAAATATTACAGAAAAATATTCTCCAATTTGATTGCATAACCCATCTCCATATTTGAGCAAGTCGTCTTGCTTACATACGAGGCTGACCCACAAGCTCAGACACCTAAGCCTAAATGCTTTTGAACAGCCCTCAAAATTGCTTTGGAATGAATGACTGGTGAAAGACTAGCCATCCTACCACACCTGTATGCATTGCACTGATACAGCTCTGCACTATCACCTCATTTGCAGGCTGGACAATATCTAATATTGAGAAGAGAGACAAATATCTTTTATTATGGAGTTAAGACCAACCCCCAAGTGTCCTGTACTTGAGCTAACAGCTACAGTATGCCTAAACATAAATTCCATTACTGTAAAAGCAGTTAATAGCTCCTGAAGATTTAATGGCACAGTCAAGGTTTATTACAGAATAATATTTAAAATGTGATGGAAAATAATTTTTTACTTCTATATGACATTCAAGATAATAAAAGCATTAAGCCACAACAGACACAAAAGTAATGCCTATGCTTACAGATATTAAAGAGCCTATCACTGAGACAGAATTTTAAGGTTATTTTTGATTTCCCACTCACAAATACTATGCCATTTTATTGATATGTAAGGTAATAAAATAATAATTTCCAATTATTATCAGTTCATCATGGTGAACATATAATATGATTTACTTTTTAATTAAGGAGCCATTTCCAAGGCTGAAATAGTTCATTTTTAATCAAGAAGAAAGTCATTATCTTTTTCCTATAAACTCTGAACCCTTGAAGAGCTTAACGAGCTACAAGGCTTGACACTTCAACCACTAAACTTTGACTAAAAACATAAAATATTACAGTTTGTTTTATTCAGTGGTGCAGCTAACATGATGCACTTTGCCAGTGTTGTTTTCAGGCATAATATGGGTTGGGTTTTATAACCAGCGAGAAGCGGAATGCAATCTGAGCAAAGCATGGGAGAGAAGTCGGGGGGGACAACTAATTTAAATAAAATCATAGTTCTTGGTCAAGACTAGTGGCATAAAATACCCTTTCCTACTTGCAAAATATCTCTGCCTGTTTCTACAGGTTAATGGAGGCTTTGCAGGTAGCTGGTAAATTGTAACAAGCAATTTTACAATTTGGAGAGCGGCTTAATGCGAGGCAGTCGGTGCTTTAATCCTCTGGAGATGACCTTGCGCAGAGGTAAAGGCGGACTCCGCTCCCGGACATGCAATCGCCCAGCCAGGAGCAGAGTCCGCCTTTCCCTCTGCCAGTTACAGACACTGAGGGAAAAAAAAACCAAACCCAAACATTAAAACAGAAGAAAACATCAAGTAAAGGCACATACCACCAGCCACTAACAGTTTTACACTGCAAATCTGGAAAGGGTTGCTCAGCCACTGTCATCCTGAGGCACAAGAACAGGAGAAGCAGGGGGTAAAATGTTGTTTTCCAGGTGGACACCTACAAAGCTAAGATTAAATGATGGGTTAGGAAGCTACTGGTGGCCTCTGTTTCTAGTTGGAAATGAGGGAGGTGTAATGTTAAGTGGGAGATTCATGGAGAGTCATCTTGCCTTAACATTCCACACCCCCCTTTTACTTTTTATGGGCTCTATCAGCTGTTAAGGGTTTGCAACTGGGGCCTTTTTTAAATATGCATTTCTACTATAACATTTATTAAAAAATACTCTGTCATGCAAAGTCTACACTCACTTTCAGATAGTCTAATTGAAATCAGCAGTGTTACCTGTGGAGAATATCCTGATCCATCCCTCAGCTGCTGAAGGGAGAACAAACACAGGGGCAGAAGGATAAAACCCACCATGGAGGAAATGAGAAGAGTTTCCAGATAAAAACATCCAATTGCTTTTACTTGAGGACAGTCACTTCCCTATTGAGCCTCAGGAGTATGGCAGAAGCCTTTCTTTAATAATTATGTGGAAATTTAAGTGACAGGCAGGGGAAATCTGGGCCCCAGGCCTGTCAGCGAGGTGGGTACCTGGCCAGGCCCAGCACAGCACCGCGGACGCAGCCAGCGGGGCTGGACAACAGCTCCCTCCAGCATCAGCGTTAGTTTACTTCCCACTCAGAGACTCCAGTTCCAGATGGTCCACAATTAGATACATTCCTTTCTATAATCAATTAAAAAAATGACTCAGTGAGATTAACAACCAGAACGGCACATCAAGACAGTGGGGAAAAAATATGGAAGGGAAAACTCAGCAGGTGACGAATTAGCCTGGTGAGTTAGGACAAGCTGTCCCAGAGGTAGAGGTTTTAAGCAAGAACTGGGGCCAAAATAACTGTTGTGGTTTTTTTTTTAAATAGATGTCAGTAAATACAATTGTCCACTTCACTATGGCAAATGGATTTTGTATATTTATACATATTTATATACAAATTTATATAGCAATATGAACACACTATTAAAATATATCTAAGCTATATTTACGTACTATATACCCAAAAAGGGAATTTTCGTAGCTATACAGAAGTAAATACCTCTTTCCTCCTTCCGCATTCTGACCATTTCTGTAGAGCATTTCAAGTGGTACGGATAAAAAGAACTATTAGTCTATTAGTAAGTGGAAGCAATCAAATATTTAGAGCAGGGTAAATAAGGTCCAGTCCTTTCCTGAATCAGAGCGAATGCCGGCTCTGTTTCCCCTCTGATCTGCGATCCAGACAAGCCTGTCCACACGCTCCCCATGAGGTTCATTTAGCTGGAACTTCCTTCTTCCCTCTCCCCGCCACATTTTCTGCATCTCATGACTTTCAAGAGATCCTTTAAAACTCACCTGCCCACACACACCCCTCTCTACAAGAGGAGCAGGGTGCAATGCTGGTTAACTATTTTCAATAAATGTTAGCTGAATGTGAGTAGGTACAAGGAATGGAATCTGGAAGGAATCCAGAACATGGCCCACAAAGTTGTGGAAACCTCGTTATCCAGCTATTAGTACAGCAAAACACTTGCACCACTGCAACCAACTGCCTCTCAGACACTTTTCATGTCACACCGCTCATTTGTAAAAGCTCTCCATGGGCGAATGAGGGCTAAGCCAGCACACAGACCTGCCAAGAGTGTTTATCCGGAGAACAAAGTCCAGTTAATAGCCAGTGCTAACTCACCATGGTGACTGTGACTATAACAACGAAGGCTTTATTACAAATTAGATATAAGTTAGTATTTCACCCAAGCTTCTAGTGATGAGGACAACATCCATGGATTAAATCCTTCAGATAGTTTTTTCAGGCTGCAGTTTTATTTCAGCAAACAGAAATCAGAATTTGAGCCAAGGCACATTGTTTGAAATACATTCCTAACATTTACTACCACTTGATGCATTATATAAGTAATTATATTCCTAGTTCAGGTGTACTATTGAACAACTGTTTTCTGTTTATCAATTTATATTTTGCAGAGATAAATCATACCAGCGTGCAAACACAGTCAGTCTAAAGGAGAGAGACAAGTTCAGAAATTTTAACCTAGACTGTTGTACAAACCTCACATTTGCTGAAAATAAGGATGATAACATTTTTAATTATGCACTGATTTCTTAAAATTATTCAGAGCAGGCTGGACAAGCCTTGATGGATTTCAAAGGCCAGTCTATGTCTATGTACTAAATAGCCCACATTTATTAAAATCCAGCTTTCAGCTATGCATAGTGCACATTGCCACGCCAATAATTTTCCATAAATTGAGGGACTTGCAAATGTAGATTAATTGAAGCAATGAAACAGCAGCTAGAGTAAAGAAATTAGATATTCCCTTTCATAGTTTTTTCTCTTGAAGTTTCAGATTTCACAGTGGTGGGCAATTCCCCAAAATAAACTAGCAAGGGAATATAAACTCAAACAGCATTTATTAAATCCAATGGCAGAATCGGTAAATGGTTCCATACAGACTTTGCTTTCTGTCACATGTCATTTTGAAGCAACCAAATAAACACGTGGTTGAGTGTTGTGGTTAGGCACTTTGCTTGTGATAACAGGAAAGAAGCAAGCATAATTTGGCTTGTCATCTCTCTTTGTTGGTAAACCACAGATAATTTTGGGATCACTGTGTTTGTTTGCTGAGATAACTTGCTTTTTGGTTTAAGAGAAAAAAAAAAAAAACACACAACCGACAAAAAGCCAAAAACCCACACAAAACCAACCAAACAAAAAGAATAAACTTAGCAAAGCCCATGGGCTGTTTAATTTCCTGAACAGACTTTGATGCTTTAAGCATACACGCAGCATTATGTGGATGATTTCTTACTCAGTTGGTTCAGGGTTGCTCCAAACTGTGCAAGCAGTTACTGAAGGGCTTTTGTGATGCAACAGTAGAGTGGTACTGAATAGCAGAGGCATTAAAACCAAGAGCCCTCAGTGCGGGATGCCAAATTACATTCTCTGGCAATGATATCTACATTGCTGCAAGTAAATCTGCCACTTAACAAATTGTTAGAAGATTGCAACCTATGAAAACAGCATGCATTTAGAGCCACTGTTGGGCCCCCCCAAATTTTGTGCAGGGACTAAAATGGCTTGGGAGGCCCTCCTGCATTTGGAAAAGCTACAGCAAGTGAAATTAAGCATTCCCTGTTCTCCTCCCCCACTACCAGCAATCTGGCCATGAGAAACCCTCTGCTTAGAGCCATCCCATCTCATTTCTCTTTTACAATCCTGCCCACAGGTGCCCTGAATCTGGTCTCAGCATTTGGGAAGTGCAACAAGAGGTAAATAAAATACAAATGCTTCAGCTGAGCATACCTTGTACCCTGCCTCACATAGCCAGCCTCATTTTCTTCACACAGGGCTGCATAGACACATAGCAGCGACTGCTTTAGAAGCATGGCCGCAGGAAGACACCGACAGTGCTCCTGGGTCTCTGCGGAGCCAGACAGACATCTCCACCTCCCAAAGCACAAAAGAGCTTTTTCCTTAGGTTTCTCTTCCCCTTCTGCAAAGCTAGGTAGGTGACACTACTTATCATTCAGAAAGCACACAGCTGAGATAACTGCACTAGCCTAGTTACAGAATTAAGAGAATCAATAATAATAACAGAAAACAATAATGATGAAGCCGCCAAGATTAGTGTTTGCATTTCAAACATGATGAAACTGCCCAGCTCCAAATTAATTTTTAAAAGTAAGCATCAGCAGACAGAGAGGGTTTTTTTCCACAGCAATTTCCACTGCTAACCCTTTCAGCTGTCTTAACAGTCTTTAAACTACATACATTACTACTTCAAACTGCTTTCATTTTTATTGAAAATAACAGTCATAATTTCTTGGAGGAGGTAACTTTACTCTTGAGCCTGGCTTGTATCCTGTTAGCTGTTACAACCCTTTAATTTGTGCTGCATTTTATAGAAGTTCTTTAGAATGGAATAACAACATTGAAAGCACATGCAATTAAGTAAGTCATAGGGAGTTTCCTACCTGAAGGGAGCAGCAAGAACAGGGCAGCTCCAAGAGAGAAGGGGAACTGAGGGCAGCCACAACACAGGCTGGGTGACAGGGCTCTGTCCCATAGCACCAGAGCCAGGCAAGTAGGAACAGCAATAGCAAGACGTCCCATGGATAGTTCAGGCAAAAACAAGGCAGCAATTTAGCAAATCCAAAAAACAAGTCAGGAGCAGGATCAAAACAAAGTACATCTACGACACAGCTCAAGCCCAGAGCAAAATCCAGAGCACAGCTTAAATAGAGCTCCTGTAGTAATGAGCAGAGGGTGTGTGTGTGGGGCAGGTGGCAGGTAGGGTGGGTCCCAGGTGAGGCTGGTCAGGAGACAATTAAGGCTTATTGGTGCCTTTGGGGCCCTGACACAGTGTTTTGCTTGAATAAGCTTTAATGAGCTTATTTTATAGGCTGGACAAATGGGCTGTGACCAATTGTATGAGGTTCAACAAGGCCAAGTGCCAGGTCCTGCACTCGGGCCACAACTCCATGCAATGCTACAGGCTTGGGGAAGAGTAGCTGGAAAGCTGCCCAGCGGAAAAAGACCTGGGGGTGCTGCTTGACAGCCCCATGAACATGAGCCAGCAGTGTGCCCAGGTGGCCAAAAAGGCCAACAGCATCCTGGCTTGTATCAGAAATAGTGTGGCCAGCAGGACCAGGGAAGTCATCCCTCCCCTGTACTCAGCACTGGTGAGGCTGCACCTCAAGTACTATGTTCAGTTTTGGGCCCCTCACTACAAGAAGGACATCGAGTTGCTGGAGCATGTCCAGAGAAGAGCAACAAAGCTGGTGAAGGGTCTGGAGAACAAGTCTTATGAGGAGCAGCTGAGGGAACTGAGGTTGTTTAGCCTGGAGAAGAGGAGGCTGAGGGGAGACCTTATCGCCCTCTACAACTACCTGAAGTGAGGTTGTAGCGAGGTGGGTGCTGGTCTCTTCTCCCAAGTAGCAAGTGATAGGACAAGAGGAAACAGCCTCAAGTTGCACCAGGGGAGGTTTAGATTAGATATTAGGAAAAACTTCTTCATGGAGAGGGTTGTCAAGTATTGGAACAGGCTGCCCAGGGAAGTGGTGGAGTCACCATCCCTGGAGGTATTTAAAAGACAGGTAAACGAGGTGCTTAGGGACACGGTTTAGTAGTGGATAGGTACAGTTGGACTTCATGATCTTAAAGGTCTTTTCCAATCAAATGATTCTATGAGCAAGATCTCTTAGTGACCACACTGTAGCAAGTGAATGTTGCATTGTAAGATGCACCAACCGATTGCTTGCTTGAGCCAAATGGTTATATGGTGTAGATCAATGGAAATCCGTCCCATCTTATAGTGAGTTCTGCACACACTCACATGAAATCCATAGGAAACTCAGTGGGAAACACCAGTCTACAATTAACAAACTCTGGTCCGAATTGCGTACTCTGATGTCGCTGTCTTTTGGCCTGCTTTCATGACATTTTCATTCTGAATGTAGACTTGAGAGGTCAGCTGTTCTGCCAGGACATTCTGCCATCGCAGATCACATCCAACCCCAAACCTGGAAGAAGAAATAACACAGAAAGGGGGTAGTTCCAAGAGAGCACTTTTTAATGTGAGGAACACTGAAAGTTGGGGGAGTACCTAATTAGCAGGTCTAGTTTGTCTCTTCCCTGGATGCAGGGTGTGTGCTCATGCCTGTGGGTGTCTCTGAAGATTCACACATGTGAGCTATCCACATACATAACATTCTAGTTACCAGCTGCTCAGCCTGCTTTAGCCTTGTTACAGATCCTCCTTTAAGTTTGCAGTGTGTCTCTCAAGACCTACCACACTTCTCCCATTGCCGTTCTCTGCAAATACGGACCTTTGGCTTTCCCAAGCCAAGGAAGAGCTTATATTCTCTATGTTTTGGATTTGGAGAACAAGTCTTCAAAACATGTAAGAACAACCTCTTTTCAAATAAATAAAATGTACGGGACAATTAATTGCTCTTTTACTTCCAAAAATCCATCTCAAATCCTGAAGGTAACTCGTTTACCCCTTCCATATTCTTACATCCTGTTTTAAACATCCTCATACAATATCTCAGAATAGACCGAACCACCTATCTAAAAGCATTCATCTTTCCCTCTTGAACTACACTATCCCACTCTGATGGTTGCGCTGCACCTGAAGAAAAGCCCAGCCACCATGGAAAGAAAGTACCCATCAAGTACACCATCACTCTGCTTAACAGGAGGGCAGCTTGCATCACAGAACACAAAGAAAAGCTCAAAACAGTGGACCCTCCACTTCAGACATGCTCACTTGCCAGGGATTTTGCAGGTCATTGCTGCTTGGAGCCACTTGTTTGAAAAGATCAAGAAAAAAAGGGGAAGAACAAATCCTACTTGGGAATGACCACTGTAGCCTCATCCAAAACGCAACTGACAGAATCAGTTCACAAGTCAGAATCAGTCCACACCAGCTCAGGTGGTCTGATGAGTGGCCAGAGAAATCAGGTGTGATCTACAATGAAACAAGCTGAACACAGAATAGGAAGGAGATTATCTGAGTGACTGGCAAGGCGAGATCAGGATAGCTGCAAACACAAGATCTAATGACAATCATTCATTCTTCAGCTTCTTAATCGTAGCTCTGTCTGACTTGTACACACTGCCCTTCCTCCCCTCACCCCAGGCCACACCTGATGTGGGGCACTTACCTAGATTCTGAGCTGCTCAGGGAGTGGAGCATCTTTCCTAAATGCCTGAGCCCCTGAGATACAGGTGCTGTGCTCAATGAATTTGCTGCTATATGCTACCTCATTTCAGATAATAAATGTAATAAAAACCTCTTTAATTATGAATAAAGGCATGTATTTTTATAAATGCATACTTCCATAAAATAGAAAATAACTTTGAAACTTAAAACAAATCACATCAAAACAGGAAGACAGTGAGCATGGCATTCACCCTGAAAAGGAAAAATGCCTGCATGCATTCAGAGAGAGATATGCCTGCGTACATATCAGTGGAGACAGCGCAGCCACCTGAAGCGGCAGTATGAAACCGCAGAAGAAGGAAGGAGCTCTTTCCCCCCACTTCTTTCTATTATGCTTCATGTAGTGCTATTGAATCAACAGCAAGATAGGAAGATTCATCCACATAAACAGAAGGAGCTTTTAAGTGCTTCCACTGTAAACAATACCAAGTGGAAACAAAGGCACAAAAGTGAATGTCCCTAGCAAACAGTGCTGCCTATTAATATTCTTGTACTGCTGTCAAATTTTAGGAATGTCATTTTCTGTGGGGTTTTTTTCCCCTGTTGTTTTCATCTGCCAGGAACACCTACTGAGGGCAGCCAGCTAGCTAGTGGTTTTTGTAGAGGAAAGCTACTCTACAAAACTTGAAGCCTGCATTTCTCAAGAGTTCTGCTCAGCTGCTGTAAAATTTGATGGGTAAAAGCACTATTTCCACATCCATACTTTTCCTGACAATTTCAGACATTTTTTCTGACCTTCTTGTGCAGTGAAACACCACAGTCTCCTTCCAGCTCTAAATCAAGTAACAGCCAAGAAACGAAACAAATAAAAACTCTGACCCTGTTGTGGTGGTGATACTGCCTTCATTACTTTGCTTTATTAGTTAAAACATTTTCCTTGCTAACACTGGATAGCAGCTGTGATATAGGCTTTAATGAGACTGAGCCTTATGTTTGTTTTCCAGAAACTGACAGTTGTCATCGTTTGCTATTCCCAATTTATTAAAAAGGGCAAAATATATGGAATATATGAGTTCCTCCCAGATCCTGCACAATGTTTGACCTGCTTTTATTGGAAAGCAAGGCTTATGCAGTGACAAAATCTGTCAGTCCCTATCTTTTGAGCAGGTTCACCTAAATTCGACAGAAAGGCTGTTTTCAAGTTCTCAGAGCTAAATGGGCTGGGCAAGTCGTACCCACACTGCCTTCATGACCGAGAGCTTCAGCTTTTCTCCCACCCAGGTCTTTACTTGTCTGCCTCACTGCAGACTCACTGCAGCCAGAGTGAGAATCACGTGGGCAATGCAGATTATCAAAAAAAATGCAGGACTGAGTAAAGGCTCTGATTCCAGCTTATCCCAGCTGTGTAGGTAGAGTCACTAATACACTGCCAGATGTTTGATGACTGATGCTGGATAGAGGAGAGACACTGTGTAGTCCTCACCAAGGGACAGGCTACAAAATAAGTCATTACCAGGTACTGTGGGATCTGCACAGCAGAGAAATGACACAAACATCCTAACAGGAAAAACTCACGCTTTAATAAATCCTATCCTGTCAAAACATTGGATACAAATTCATAAAACATCAGGCTTCATTTGCTCCAGCGCTCAGAGAATTATTCTTTTAACACTATTTCCTGATATGACTTTAATTCTCATATTATTCAATAATTTAGCCAATGTGTTCTTTGCACTGATAATTTTATGAGACAAATTCAAACGATAAGCAGCAAGCATCACTTAAGATGTCGGTGCTGAATTGTGTTTGATAGGTGGTCATTTTTAATGACTGTCTTTCTAACATGTTTGTTGATTATCCTTCTCCCTCACCCACATACACATAAACTTTTTTTGTTAATATTAGCTTCCTGCGTGTTTTGGGAAGTGTAAGCCTGACAGCAACAACACGAGTTTAGCAGTCACTGTGCAGACTCCCAGACACCACAACAGCACTCTGCTCTAACTGTTTCCCTGCCCTCTTTGAACAGTGACAATTAATCATGTCAAATTGTGCCAGATGCCAAAGCAG
>VYZW01033283.1:383-13757 GCA_013401315.1 Balaeniceps rex
TTCAAGGTTAAAAATATTTCTATGATACACCACTGCTTACAGATAAAGTAAGTTTTAGAATAATATTAGCCAAAACCATGTTAAACAACCAAACCAAAACAAGTTTTGTAACAAGGCTAAGAAAGAAACCCATCCAAATCCACTCAAAATACAACTACGAAGACAAAGATCCAATTATACTTTTATTCATAATAATAAATTATTTTCCTAATTTAGTCTTTAAGTACACATATGCACAGAGAAAGAGAGAAGCACACTGCATTGATACTTTCTCGATAGACAAAAGCGCTGTCTGCTTACAAATTTTTATTGCATGTACTACCTTACTAGCACTATGTGTTATTTACCTGCCTGTCACATTTTTTCCAGTCTCCTCCATTTCTTTATAAAATGTTTCTTTTGGAGTCCCAGGAGATACTTGCACAGTGTTTCTTAGTGCCTGACAGTTTGAACAATCCCAGGAAGTCTAAATGTCATCCCTGTTGCTCATACCCCCATCTCCCTACCCTACAGCTGTACTGTAACAGCCTGAGAGCTGTTAACAAGGGTCGGGATCCCTAACCATAACTACTTCTGTTTTATCAATATGAGTGCAAAATTAGACAAATCAGTAATGCAATCTGAGCTTTGTTCCTGCTTTCAAATATAAGAACTCCCACTGCTGATATACACTTATATATACATACATATGGATTTATATCTTTAAATATAATATGTACTAAAAAAATTCTTGGTTATGCTTAGATTGCTGTTTTAGTTTTCCTGAATATATGGATTATTCTAGTCTGTATGTGAGTCTGTTTATCCAAGATAACATGCAATGCATTCATCATAATAATAAGAAATTAATTTATGAAGAAAGCAAGAGGAAAGTTTGCAAACCAAAAAAATTTAAATCTATGGTGTGTTGGTGTAGATGTAAATTATTTTGTTGTTCAATTCCATCTAGTAATTTTTTGTATAATATTTCTTGGAATCTTAGATGAAGCCAGTGAAATAGGACAACGATAGAAAAATTTACATCCCTTGAATTGTATACATAGATAAGAAGTTTACTAAAATTAAATGTAATGAAAAATACCAAAGTGAAGACAGTATGAGGTTGTGTAGTCAATCTGGTTTCATAGCACTTATCTTTTATATTGCATAAGGGCTATAAAGCATACTAATAAAAGTTATGTGCAACAGCAAACACAGCATGCTTTGTTGCAAGTACTATCGCTGTATTCCCAAGGAGAGGATCAGTGCTTTGCTCCAGAAGAAAAGATTATGAAAAAATTGTTAGTGTGGTTTCAATTTAAGAAGGCATTTTCTTTTGTTTAGGGGAAGGAAAAAAAAAAAAGGGAGGAACATAATAGTTCACTTCATAAACTGGTAAGCTTGGATGCCTGACATGTAGCTAGGTAGTTTTATCTTCTTTACTCAGAGTAAACAAAGTCCAGAACAAGAATCAGCAACTGCTACACCATTGCCAACCATACATCATGAGCAGATTGTTTCTAATGGCATGCATTAGGATCTGTGCGATGCCAAAACCCAAGAGCCTCAGTATCTTGAAAAGCATATCTGTGAGAGGTAATAGTCCTATTAATGACAGCAATTGATTAATGGCAACTTGCCTCTTTGGGAGGCAGCATCTCCCAGCAACTCTTAAGTTTTGTTTTGCACGCTTCATCTTTAATAGGAGAAAGGAAGAATATAACTCAGTACACCACCCTTCAGACCTGGCTTGGATGTGATATGGCTCATTGGTTAGAGAGAGATCAAGGGGGCATGAATGAAAAAGAGCTCTCTGAAGGCTGACGGCTGAAAGCCAGAAGAGAAGATATCATTCCATTTGACCGTAGGAGTAAATCCATCTTTCAACATTAAAGTTTGCAACTTCTGACCTGTGACTGTTAAATGACCATATAAAAGTACTAAAAGATTGTCCTTAAGAAGCCGTGTTTGTCCAGAAGTTTGTAATCTTTTCTCTTGGAAGTAGCCCTTGCTACTGCCTTTGACACTTTGTCTGTATCACAACATACACACCAAACCCATCTCCTAAAGAACAGGATTATATTAATATGGATCACTTTCCAAACCTATTACCTCTACAAATTTCAGATATAGGAATTAGAACAGAACTCCGAATTTCTTGCAGAAAGTTCTGACACATTATTTATTTTGATCCCAAATCACAATTAAATTTACCTTGTTTTCATATCCCTGAAATTTTAATTAAGAAATGTCAAAACATTTTAGCATCATTAGTTTTAAGGAAAAACGTAAGCATTCCCAGAACTAAGGTGTTTCATCATAGCTTAAGAGAATGACCAAACTGCTTTGTTTCAGGTCAGTTCAATATTAAATTGTACTTAACAAATGCAATTCCTTCTTCCATGAAGCTGTAGCACATAAGCCTCATGTGACATTTCTCTCTTTGGGCCAGGCTGCTATCATAACTAAACGTTCCAGTGATGGGCTTGACAAAAAACAAAACCACACTGCTGAATGGGTGTGTAGTTTTAGAGAATGTAATGCTGTACTCCTGCAGAAAATGTTTGGGGTTTGTGGAAATTTTTTCCAATCAAAGTCCAACAAAAATACGCTAAATAAAACTAATTTTGTCTCAGAGAAGTAGTAGATGATACCTGACAACCAGAGCAGTAACATTTGTTTTTTTTAATATGGCTGGATAGGGCTGCCTAACTCATATAACTCTTCTGTCAGGACTTGATTGCCTGTAACAAAGGTGAGGTTTAAATTTAAGGGGATTACTTAAGAAGAAAAAAACGCTGGCTTGAGTTCCGCCTATAAAACTTTGGATAATTATATTAATCTTTCTGGTTCTGTGAGAGCTGATTTTTCCTCACTCATGAATACAAATGAAATAGCACACACAGAATATTCTTATTACAAGAAAAAAAACCACCTCACAAAGTAGGTACGCAAAATAAGACTAATTCTTAAAGTGTTACTAAAACGCTTTTAAACAGTTCACATTTTGTTTTTCTTCTAGGGAACAGTTATGCTACTGTTTTCCCCTCATGCAATAATCTTCACTCGCTCTTTAAAGTTTTTTAAGTGTTTCTGGATTGCAAGGTCTGATTTGAGCTAATCTGATTTGTTGGTTTGTCATATTCATGTTAGCTGCTCCTCATTTCACTCTCTGTAGCCGAGCTTCACTGCACTCCTTGTCTCCTGAGCCACACATTGGGCAGCTGCTTGATCCCCTACCCGTTTTCATTTGCTATTGTTTTAGGCACCCTCACTCCATTGCCTGCTGCTGCACTCATCCTGCCTCTGCCATTTGAGTCTCACGCTGCTTTTTTTTCTCTGATAACCACTCTAGCCAGATCCCACAGCTCTGCTCGCTGGTTATTGTATCACCTCTTAGGAGGGCTCATGTAATAATGAGAAAGAGCATAGTCTTCCAGCTCACAGGAGGCTTTTAAACACTGTTGTTTAACACATCTTGCAGGCATATGAAAGTTCTGATTTATATGGAACTCTGGTTAGAAATCTGAGTAGAAAAGAAGTAAAGCTGTCAATATCGCTGTTTCCTGCTTGGGGTCAGGACTTCAGGTGACTGAAAATGGAGATTTTTGATTCAAAATAAATGTAAGGATTTTGACAGAGTTGCACTGTGTCAAAGAAATTTCTTTGTCTTTTCAGGGAACGAAGAGCTCCCAGTGGTTTTCACATTCTCAGTAGTTTTAATGCTCTTTTCATACAGTGAAAATGTGAAAGGTCCACGGTTTATTAGTCTCAGGAGACCCAGAAGTTTCCAAACAAGGTTCCAATGAAATCACATTCTGGATTTAGCAAGAGTAGCCTGAGATTTTTTTAATGAAATGTTATTTTTTTAGCACACTAATTAAGATATGTCTCTCTTGATCCAGTGCAAAGTTTCTATTGAATTCTTAGCTCACATTTTGTTTTTTTTTTTTAATGAAGAGAAGGAAAAAAGGTCTTTTTTAAAACAGACAGTTCTGATCGATGAGTATATCCTGTCTCTATAGAGCAGAGGTCTGTGTTAGAAACCTCTGTAATCCGCTATAACAATGGCTATTTTATTTTATTCTTATTCTAATCACTTACTATCCTTGTCCTCATTTTGGGGGGGGGGGAGCGGGGAGACAGATACCATGGGTGGCTTGCAGTACTATGTTCACACTATGTTCACTAGGTCACTTAGCTTATTATATGGTTAATTACAGAAATTACTTAGAAGTGGCTAGCATAGTATAGGGGTACTAATAGTGGGAATACTGAGACACTTTTTGTCACAGTCATGCTGAAGCATCTGTACTAATACAAATAATATAAGAGAGATTATCTCGGAAGTGTAGGCTTCTCAAGCATATGGCTCTGTCTTGCTTCCAAGTTGTTCCTGCTGTTCCTTTTTAGCCACACCCTAGAAAGCGGGTGTTAGAATATTTGTAAGTGGATGTTTTAAAACAGATAGGGGTTTTCAAGGTGATAAAATGGCCAGTTCAATTAAAAGCCATATTCTTATCTGAAAAAACACCCCACCTATCTGAGGCTAATGGAGCCTCAGAGAATAATGGTAGTACAAGGGGTTCCGTAACTGAAATAGGATCTCTCTCTCCTTAGTTCACAAAAAAAAAGACAGAAAAGATGAGGTATAGTGACTTCTCCACCCCTTTCTTACCCAGCTCATATTGGAGAGGATAGGTCTACATGCTCCAGAAGACACTGGACCTCCAAAACACTGGAACATATATGGAAAAAACAAAGCTTCTCACCTCTAACCCTCCTACATTCACTTCACTCATCCATGTGACCATCTTCCTGTGTCCTGTCTTCTCTTCCATTTCCCTGTTTTCGGTCTTTCTTTTGAACTCATTCCTTTCCCATTTGCAAATGTGGAGCAGCCGTTTACTGAACAGCGTAAATTTTGGGTAACTGAGATCTGGAGTGACAGGACCTGTGATTTCTCTTAAAAAAAAAAAAAAGTTGGCACAGGGACATCACCTTTTCTGAAGACTTACAGCAGCCCTGGTGTCTGAACTCAAAGTCTACAGTCAAGGGCTGTTGGGCCAACCTTTCTAAATAGTTGAGAAGCAGGGCCCAGATTGCATACCACTTTTGATTATTATTGTCCAATGACAGTCAGAATCTGATGAATGTGGGTAACAGGTGGTCTGAACTCTCTTGACCTTAGACACTTAGATCAACCTTAAGTGTCTGGTAGATTATTTGAATATGATCTACAATTCCTACGGATATACGTAACTTCTGAAAGGCACATTGCAAATATAACTGAAGGGAACACAACGGCCTATTTAATGTTTTAAATGCTCAGTGCTAAGATGTCAGCAGTATCATCAAACTAGCATCTGATATTATCATCAAAATACCATCTAAAAATTCTGTGCCCAAAATAAACAGATACTTTTGAACACTGCGTGGTTTAGCCCCAGTCGGCAACCAAGCACCACACAGCCGCTCACTCACCCTCCCCCCCGGTGCGATGGGGGAGAGAATCGGAAGGGCAAGAGTAAGAAAACTCATGGGTTGAGATAAGAACAGTTTAATAATTGAAATATTATAATAATAATAATAATAATAGCAATGAAAAGGAGAACAAGAGAGACAAACAAAACCCAGGGAAAAGAAAACAAGTGATGCAACTGCTCACCACCCGCCAACCGACGCCCAGCCAGTCCCCGAGCAGCGATCACTGCCCCCTGGCCAACACCCCCCAGTTTATATACTGAGCATGACGTCACATGGTATGGAATAGCCCTTTGGTCAGTTTGGATCAACTATCTTGGCTGTGCCCCCTCCCAGTTTCTTGTGAACCTGGCAGAGCATGGGAAGCTGAAAAAGAAAGTCTTTGACTAGTCTAAGCACTACTCAGCAACAACTAAAACATCAGTGTGTTATCAGCATTCTTCTGCTACTAAATCCAAAACACAGCACTATCCCAGCTACTAGGAAGAAAAGTAACTCTAACCCAGCCAAAACCAGGACAAATACTCTCTCAGTGCCTCAGCTTTCTATTTTATTATGGTGTTTCAATTATAAAATTCATAAAATTTTTGAGTGATATAGAAAAATCTCTGAAGAAATAAATAGTTGTCTTTAGAGCCTTCAGCACAGATGTGTGTAAATAACTAATGTAGCATAAGGTGCGTACTTGGAACTCTAGGAAAAAAAAAACCCAAAATTAAGTATACGCTCATTAATTTAACATTACCTGGCCTGTGCCCTGCAGTGTGTTCTTTCATGGAAAAAAATATGTGATTACTGATTTGAAGACTGTACCATGAATGAGAGTATCAAATTAAAGCTGCATGGTTAATGCTCTGGGAATTAAATTCAAATTAATTGCATTAGTGTATTACATTAATATTATCTTCTGCAAAGAAGGCTTTCTGTGTGAATAGTGAAATCTGAAAAGTGCATGCATGCAAACGTGTCGAAAAGAAGGGTCTTTAGTTTTTTTTATGCAGTCTTCATAGAATCATAGACTCATAGAATGCTTTGGGTTGGAAGGGACCTTTAGAGGTCATCTAGCCCAAGCCCCCTGCAGTGAGCAGGGACATCTTTAACTAGATCAGGTTGCTCAGAGCCCCATCCAACCTGACCTTGAATGTTTCTAGGGATGGGGCCTCTACTACCTCTCTGGGCAACCCAGTCTTGATTCACAATTGCACTTTGTGCTTCAGATAGCTGTGGCACGGAATTTGGAGCAGCAGGTAAAGCTGCTCACCCCAATGCCAGGTGGGCTGAAATAGAATCATAGAATCATTTGGTTGGAAAAGACCTTTAAGATCATCGAGTCCAACCGTACCTGTCCACTACTAAACCATGTCCCTAAGCACCTTGTCTACCCGTCTTTTAAATACCTCCAGGGACGGTGACTCGACCACTTCCCTGGGCAGCCTGTTCCAATACTTGACAACCCTTTCCAAGAAGAAGTTTTCCCTAATATCTAATCTAAACCTCCCCTGGTGCAACTTGAGGCCATTCCCTCTTGTCCTATCACTTGCTACTTGGGAGAAGAAGAATGCCCACCACCCCACTGGGGACCACCACTACTTCTGGGGCCACAGCCTTGGTACAACACACTGCCCCTGATAAAGCTGACAGCAAGTCTCCATCATATGCCACCTGCATGTAGGACTGTGGGTGCGGACGCCTGCCAGGTGCCCAGCACCGAGGCCTACCTCAGCGACGGCCGCCGGGCGAGCCCCGCCGCCCCGCTCCCGCCAGCGCGGCCGACATGGCATCGAACCGCCTCAGCAGGCACGCGGCGAGGCGAACGGGAGAAGAACTACATTTCCCATGAGCCGCCGCGCCCCGGGGCGATGCGATTGGCCAGAGCCCGAGCCCAATCAGCGGGGAGGAGGTGGGCAGCGGTGCCGCAGGTGCTCGCGGCGGAGGCTAGTGGCCGGGCGGAGGCGGGAACATGGCGCTGGGTACCAGGGCACCGCGGCGGCTGCTGCACTTGCCTGCCGGGAGCTGCTTCCTCCTCCTGCTGCTGCTCCTCCTCCTCCTCCTCTGCGGCCAGCTCGGGGGAGGACAGAAAAAGAAGGAGGTAGAACCGTTCGCTTCTTTCGCCATTGCGCCCGGCTGAGGGGCTGGGGCTGCCCTGCCGTGCTGTCTCCCTCTCGTCAGCGCCCGCGGGCACCGGCGGCGTCCCACTCCGCCCGGCGCTCTTCGCCCTGCCTCCCCCGCGCTCCTCCCCCCGCGGCCGCGGGCCGCCCTCCTGCAGCCCCGCCGGCTCCTCTCCCTCCCCAGGCCTGAGGGGGGCGCCTGTGGGGCGGAGGGCGCCGGGCAGCCGNCGCGGCGGCAGGGCGCAGCGCCGGGTACGCCCCCCCCAGCGTGATGTCCCAGCCCAGGCGGGTGCCATCCGTTGTCGTGGGCCTTTAAGTCCCTGGTTTTGAGCGAATAAAGGCAAGGGCCGCCGTCTTGTGCTCGGCTGGCCTCTGCGGCGGGCCTCGCGTACCTCAGCAGCTAGCCGAGGGTGCGGAGCGCTGACCTGTGGGGAGCCAGCAGGAGAATGGAGTGAAACCCCATTTTTATGGTGGCAACAAAAAGAAATGCCCAGAATTAGTAAATAACACTGAAGCGATGGCAGCAGGTGTGTGCGTGTGCTGGTGTAGGTGCTGATGCTGTCTTCAAGGTGTCTTCTGGGTAAGAGAGACGTGGAGGAAGGAGCAGTTTTAGTTCGGTTTCGGTAGCTACAGTCTTGTCTTCAGCAACTTTTGTGTTTAAATAGGGAAATGTGCAAAAATCAGTAGTGTAAATATTTGCCTTTTTCAGGTTTCAATGCTACTAGAGCTTACTACACTTCTCTTTTCCTAGCTTGCCCTCAATTCCAGGCTGGGTTCTCATATAGCCAGTGCTAGGCCAACCAGTGGAGTCTCTTTACAGTTTCTTTATAACTTCATTTAGGGGAGGAGACAACTTTTTACCAAACTGTAGAATTTTATTTTTGTTATTTTTTTACATCTGTTTTCTGTTGTTAGTGTTACCAGAGGACTTGTGCTTTGTGGTGGTAGAGGAGAGGGAAAGAACAATTTTGCTAACAGATCCTCTCTTGGAACTATCTGCTCAGACAAAGAGAAGGATGGTCGAAAATTTTTTTGCTTGTTTTGATTTTCTTTAAAGAACTATATAGGTTACTAAGGCTTATAGGCCAAAGAAGTAAAATGAGGGGGAACAGAGAGGGAGGTGCTGATGTCTTTCTTCTGGTGTCCTGTGACAGGACTTCGAGGGAGTGGTTTAAAGCTGCATCACGGGAAGTTCAGATTGGATATTAGGAAAAAGTTTTTCACTAAGAGGGTGGTCAAGCACTGGAACAAGTGGTCATGGCCCCAAGCCTGTCGATATTCAAGAAATGTTTGGACAGTGCTCTTGGGTATATGGCTTAGCTTTTAGGTTGCCCTTTGTGGAGCCAGGAGTTGGACTGTATGATCCTCATGGGTCCCTTCTGACTCAGGATATTCTATGATTCTAAAAGGGCAAAGTTAGTATGTAAAATCCTTATTTAAGTATCTCAATACTGGTCTGACAAGTTAAATAATAATCTGATCATTGAGATAAATGATTACATTGGCTATCAATGTAAAAAATGAACACCTTCACTCTAGGCATTCTCTTTTTCCCTCTTTCTGGAAAGAGTAGGCAGTAGTGTGTTGCTCTTCTGCTGCTATAATTAACTTCAAAACTTTAACTTGCTAGGTTTTTTTAATAAAATGTGTTTAATGTTTGACACTCTTGATTCTCTCTTGCTGTGATGTGCTGGCATTGCAACTTTTGTTGACACTTTCATGTGGAGTGCCAGCTGTGTTACTAAGATAGCTGAAATAATCTTTATTTCTTTTTAAATGGAATCCTTTCCTAACAAGTAAATAATGGCAAATTAAAATGGACATCTACAATTACTTTCTATAAAGTTTCCCAATTCTACTACAGAGGTGGTACATAACAGGATTGAAATGGATATATTTTGCCTAGCCATTTGGTATTACAGTTGAAGCTGGTATTTCTCCTCTGTAGAGCTTGTTATTCAGTTTTTTCCTTTTTAACTGATTTAATTGATTAACTAACACTTCTCAGTCTTCTGCATCTTTTACCTCCATTCTTCATTCCTGTAAAATATTATTTTTCTGTTAATTCAATGGACTAAATACTGCTCATACAGACAAAACACTGGTTTTATGTAGCCATACTGTATCTCCAACTGCATCTTTACGGAAACTAGTGCAACACTGTAAGTGCTTGCTTCACTTTAAATGCAAGCTTAAAGGAAAGTGTAACTTAGTGGTTTTCAGGGTTTTATACATTGTACGTATGTTATGAATATTGCTTTTTATGCGTCTGTGTTTTATATGTTACAGCTAAAGCCTGGCTCCTTTTCTTGCCCTACTAACCTCATGTTGAAAGCTATAGTAGTTTGCCCAATATATGTGGGGGATAAACATCTGTATGCGAAAGATGAAACTTTAACTTTCTTACAGTAAGCAGTTTGGAAATAACATTTTAAAACTGTTCTGAGGAAAATTATATAAATTGAAGGAGCACAGGATCTTGTCCTGTGGGAGGTTCCTGTTCACAATACTGTCCAGAAGCCAAATGGTAAAAGGCAAAGATGATGGAGCTTAAATGTGTAAAGTGAACCTGTTTTTCTATACAGAGGCTGATAAGATTGCCATAGCTTTTATGGAAGTTGGGAAAATGGTTGAACATACAGTGAATTGTTTCAAAGTGAACACTGCAAGAGGGAAAGTAATATAGTAGGGTTAAAATATGTATCTCATGAGATGAAAAGAAGTCACATCTCAGTTTCCTCTTTCCTACTTGCTTTGTGTGTGTCTTTGTTGGGAAGGTTGTATGGAAAGAGAGGCTAAGGACTAGAGAAGGCAACTTCTTTCCCAATCAACTTTTTTGAAAACCTTGAGTCCTTTAAAAGTACTTGAAAATGAAATACTTGAAAATGAGAAGAACTTGAGATGTTGGAATTGGAGCTTAAGGAAGGAAAGTATCCTTGGTTAAGACAATGATTTTTCTTTTTTTTTTTTTTTTTTTAAAGTATTGACTACATAGAAAAGTATGCATAAAGTCTGAATGATTAGAGGTGTCTGGATCAGTTGTATGAACCTGGAAGACAGAAATAATGACTTTGCAGAAAGGAGAGGACCGAGTTAAGGTTTTAGATGTTTTTGAAGGACTTACTGCTAGCAGAGAAAGATGAATGGGGAAACTAGAGAAAACTAGCATAACTTGCTGTGTTGATTGTGAAATACTATGTTATAGCTGTTATTTAGATTGGAAAATATGTAAGTTTTTAAATTACTAAAATACATTGTCCTATACAGTAAAACATTCTTAATGATAACTAAAGAAACTTTCTCCTGTGAATTACTGAAAAGTGCTGACGTCCATCTCAAATCTGATTAAATTTGTAAAAGTTTAAAAAAACTATTAGAGAATGGATTTGCATTAGTTGATAATTAGTAATGTGGTGTCATGGAAGCTATTTCTAGAATAGCAGCATGAATATGTAAGCATGCAAACATTCCTATTGCTTCTCTTTAATCCTGCTGTTCACTTTTCTGTGTTGTGACACCCATGACAGCCTTTGCCACTGAGGAGATAAGTAGAAAACATTGGGCTGTCTTAAAATGGCCACAGATAAAATGTAATAATTTGGAAATTAGATGAAGAGTGATACCTGTGAAAACAAGAGCAACACCATAACTTTCTCCCATGGCTCACATATAAGAGCTAACTAGATTTGAAAAGACTGCTTTTATGATTTTAATTCTGGTGCTGAGCAATACCTTTATTTAAAGTGAAGTAAAAAAAAAAGTTCCTGGTTATGGAAATAACAGCAAGTAACTGAAGAAGGACTGTTCCCTTGGAAACTCTATTCATAATGGGAGAAAATAATAATTGACTGTTTCCACTGCATCTGAGATAATATATTTGTATTAACATACATGCATTTTCTGTAAGGCATGTTTCCAATCCTTTTGGGGCTTTTTATATATCTTATACAAATTCTAAGGTGGTAAAACTATTAAAAATTGAAAGGAATAAGAATGAGAATATTGTACTTTGAAATATACTGCTTGGTTTTTATTATAAATTGTTTTGCATGGGCAAGGTATATTATATTTATATAGATAAATAAGATTTTTTTGACTGAAACACATAGAAGGAGAATGTTGGTTTTGCAGTATTAAAAGCATTTCTCATAAAGGGTAAAGTTTATTTTTGAGCTTCCAGGTGGATGATTCAGAAGCTTAGTTAAACCATTGATATGCAGTTGGAGTAGCTATTTTTCTGTAGGTAAGTTTGTCATTACTGCTAAATCTGACACAGGGAAGCTGTCTGTGTAGGCCAACATTTATTCAAGTGGAAGTATCTCGTTGGGCTTAAATCTACTCAGAAAGATGCTGCTGACGTATAACAACATTGTAGTAATCTTCTGTAATTCAGGCTTCTGTAATGTCTTATTTTTCCTGAGTATTTTTGAAGTATTTCAAGATTGGTATCCCTATCACTATTCCTTACCTTTTCCTCCCTGTGTCTCTCACCCTTTCCCCAACTGGGTGTAGAAGTTCCAGCAATTGTGAGAAATTGTAGAAGATAGAGTTGGAAGGACAATCTAATTGATCCTTTATCCCAAAGCTCAGCTATGCTTTTATTGATCCTGACAAATGTCTATCTGATGTGCCGTTAGAAGCCTGTAGTGGTGGTGACTTTACAACTTCCTTAGGTAACCTATTACTGCGTCTTATTGTTAAAAGGATTTTTTTTCCCAAAGATCTAACCTAAATTTCTGTGTGTTCAGTGCCCACATTTTTGAGCTTGTTATTTCTTGTCCTCATCATGACCATAAAGAACAGATTATTCTTTGATGCATAGTCTTCTCCATTTAGACAGGAACTAAAGGTAGCATTTGACGTTTTTTCCAGGTTTTTATTTTTTCTTATAAATAGAATGTAGAATGTGTATTCTTTTAAGGCTTTGAGTATTAAATGTGATAATTTTCCTGAGAGAATCTTCAGTCCTGAACATACTTTCCTCTGTTTTATGTGAAATTAACTGGGATAGATTGGCAGGATCCTCTTGTTTCTGCGCCATGCGTTCTTGTTTTCCTTTGGGTTTACATATTGATCCCATCTTGTTTATTCAAGGTTATTGATGATTATTACCATGTTCCTTCCCTTGCAGCCTGGATGGTACCTTCTGCTTTAAAATTCCTTTCCTAGTCTAATTCGTGGTGGTGTTTTACCATAAATGTAGCAATTCTCACCCTTGCAGAGCTAGGGCCCACAAAATGTGCGGTAAAGCCTGCTGCCCTTGGTCTCTGTTGCTCCAAAATGGAAAGGGCGCTACTTAGTTTCTTCCTCTGTCTCCTGATGCTGTTTTCAATGATCTGTAGCATTCTTTCCTCCTGATCAATGTTCTGCCTGTGTATTTGATTTAAAGAAAGAAATTATGAGAAACATGGTAGAGTGAGTGGAGAAAAAGAAAAAAGGTGTATGGTGAATGAGGAGTGTTCAGCATAGATTCAATGGCATGTGTAGTATAAAAGGCAGATTCTTGATCTCGGGATCTCTGATACTATTTCAACACAACAGTGATAATTAAAATCTAAGTTTCTTCTCTTTATCTCTTGAAATTTAGTTTAACATTAAACTTGAATATGAAGCCTTTTTGGTCTTCTAATCATCAAAATTTTCATTTTGGTATCCAGACTGCAGAGTGCTGCATGGTTTTGCTTTTGAAACAGCATGCAGGAAAATGTTTGGCAGTAATACCAGGTATAGACTCCTATAAAAAGAATTGAGATGTGGCAAAGGTTGAGTCTTTGAAGGGAGACTTCGTCCTGACTATAGATTT
>VYZW01033284.1:1105-12841 GCA_013401315.1 Balaeniceps rex
TGCCACAGCCTCAGTGAAATAGGTGGGAGTACTCCCAGTTCCTGTGAACTGCCTCCAGTCTGGAAGTTTAAACGTCCAGCAACAGAGGGAAGAACTGAATGCAGACTTCCTGTTTGCTCAGTGACCTCTGATCACCACACCTGCCATACATACGAACACATATTTTTCAAATGACAGCCTTCTCTATATTTCACGGGGATCTTGATAAGGCCCCTCACAGGATTCAGGTAGAAGTATATTTGTTTAATCAATTTGAATATATCTTAGCATTAAGATCCTTAAGCCTGTTAAATCTGCAGAAAGGTCAAATAACAATAAGCAGACAGCTGTTGAACAGGGAAACAGAGAACTGAAGTTTGAGATACAAAAATAAATGACGCTTAAGTCCCACTTCAAGTACCTCTGTTCTCACTGGATCCTGCCCCAAAGCATATCATTACCTATTCCCTGATGTCAAAGTTTCCATTCATATTTCTGTAATTCTACTCTCCATTTGCTTTAACTGCTTCAAATGTTGCAAAACCACTTTAGGGATGAAAGTAAAATAATGCATATGAAATCAATTGGCATAACACATGGAAATGATGACACATTCCTCAGAGGGGCTGAAGGTTAAGAGCTAAATTAAACTTTTCTTTTTTTCTCTTGTTGTGGTAACAGGGGGGAGGGAAGGCAGTGCCGACAGCTGGATCAGAATCAATAATGGCATCTGTTACTGAGCTAGCCAGAATCTTCCCTAGATTTTTTTTTAATTCAAAAAGAGGAGCAGACATTTATCCTGTAAGCTGAGGGAGAATCAAAGTATTCTCAGTGCTCTGATATAACATCATAATTATGACTGACAATTAATTCCTTGTCTATGATAGATAAAACCTTACTGAAACAAAATCAGACAAGGAAAGAGACTTTTATTTATGACAATATTATAGAAGAAGACCCTTACCCATGCCTCTTCTGGATTTCAGTTTGTGTCCCTGTACTGGTTTTGGCTGGGATAGAGTTAATTTTCTTCATACCAGCCCGTGTGGTGCTATGTTTTGGATTTGTGACCAAAAGAGTGTTGATNCAATATTCCATACCATATAATGTCATGCTCAACAATAAAAGCTGGGGAAAGAAGCAGGAAAGGACGTTCGGAGTTATGGGGTTTGTCTTCCCAAGTAACCGTTACATGTGATGGAGCCCTGCTTTCCTGGAAATTGCTGAACACCTGCCTGCTGATGGGAAGTAGTCAATTAATTCCTTATTTTGCTTTACTTGTTCACACAGCTTTTGCTTTACTTATTAAACTGTCTTTATCTCAACCCATGAGTTTTCTCACTTTTACTCTTCTGATTCTCTCCCCCATCCCACTGGGTGGGAGTAAGTGGGCGGCTGTGTGGTGTTGAGCTGCCTGCTGGGGTTAAAGCATAACTGTTGCAATGTCTGCAGTACAGCAGAGTCTGTCAAATACAGCAGTGAACCTATAACTTGTTCCATGCAGGTACCAACCTTGGAACATTGTCTTCAGCTAGCACATAACACCTGCAAGTTCCAAAATCTCTATTCCTTTCAGACAAAATTACAGTTTTTGCCAAAAATAGTTGGAGATTGCGAATATTATTTATTCATTGATTAAAAAATAAATATAAAAAAGAAAGTTTTGAATTGTTCTGATGCATAATATTTAATTTATGAAAATAATTTTATACTTACATCCTGGAAAATTGGCCAAAGCTCTTGAATGAAACACATTTTGTAAATTGTAACTACAAGAAGAATAAATTAAAATAATTATACATGTTTTTAGTGAAACTGAAGCAGAATCCTGCAAAATCTGTGAATTAAAAGTACATGTATTTCATAGTTGTATTCACTGCCAGCATTGTGCACTTGCAGTGATGACAGCTAACTGCATATTGGGCCACTTTCACAAGGATATAGTACAGCCAGTATATCAAGGGAAGTGGTTATTCCCTTTGTCCTGGTACTTAGGAGGCTAGAATACTGCAACACGGCTGGAAAACTGTGTCCTATTTTTGATGCCACAGTATAAGACGGACATTGACAAACTAGAGACAGTGCAATGAAAGGCCTAAGGGAGCTGTGTCTGATTGAACTGAATAAGAAAAGGATAAAGGAGGGGATTGACCTATAGTCTTCAGTTACATAAACTTGTCAGCTAGACAAGACACTAGGCAACCTGATCTAACTTTGAAATAAGCCCTGCTTTGAGCAAGAGGTTAGATTAGATAACCTTCAGATATTCCTTCCAATTTTAATCTGCCAATAATTCTCTGATTCGAGACAAAATTTATTTCATTACCTGATGGCGATCTTCCACTTATAAGCAGTGTAGACACTAAGCTTCCTAGATGTTGTCTGTAGGAAAATCATGCTTTCAGTTGCTTGTAATTTTGCCAATTTTAAGCCATTTAGACTTAAAATTCCCATCTTAGATATTTGCCTTATGATAAATCAGTGAGAGTAGCTTTTTCTTAGAATGGTGTTTGAGGAAAAGATCTTGTTCTGCATATTTGAAATATAGTCATGCTTGCTTTTTAAAAGCTAGTTAAAGCTTTAAGAAAAAGATTAAAAATATGTCTTAAATTTGGCCTCTAAAAATTTGCCATTCATCTGTGTTCAGTAGAAATTTTTAAAAATTTGCTTCATAGCTGAAAAATAGATTAATTAAAAAAAAAGATTCTCACTAAGTAATAGATATTTCTGAACTGGAGTTGAAGGGCAACTGTACCAGGAGGAGATGGGTGGGCCTGTGTGGTAGGGAAGATCAGGAAAAAAGACCAGAGAGGGATAAGAGTAGAGAGGCGGAATGACAAAGTTTGGTAGAGAGAGAGGAGTTAATTGAGGAAGAGGATGCTCAGGTACAGCAATGAAGGAGACATGCAGGCACCAGATTAGTCATAGGCAGGAGATAACAAATGTGTAATAGAACCCAGGAAGTGGCTGGACCAAGCATGAGATTGTGGGAATAGCAATAAAAAAGAAAAACAGGAACGAGCTCTGAGAATAGAAAGGTAGTGTCAGAAGAAAGACAGATGATAGCAATAAGGAGGGTGGCAGTCTACCACATCAGACAAACTTCTCTCCAGACCTTCAGTCGGAAAATATTATTCCTGAATTCAATGTTCCCTTTTAATTCTGATAAATACCTGTGACAACAACTTACAACTCTGAGTGTCTCCATCCTTCTGTAATGCTAGGCTAATGGAGACATTAACAGCCACATTACTGCTATATTTTACTCAATTAGTTCTTACGATAAGGGAACTGAAATTCTTGTAAAGATCTCAAGCCTGTTGATGACTTCAGGGGGATACTACTATTTTTCTATGCTATGAATTTTTCCTCTATTTTTTATGTATAAAAATGATACATTAGTGAATATTAAAGTTACAAAGCTATCAAAAAGTAAGGAAAAACAGAATTAAAGGCTGCCTGTCCTATAGAAAAAAATAGCTTCTAATGGTATTATTATGCCACATTCCATGATGTTTATCTGCCTGGGGGCTGAATTATATTTTCAGATGTAACCTTTATTCTCACATTTCCTAGACATCTTAATGATCCATTTTTCAACTTTTGTATTCCTTTATTTAACTACATACCTATATAGACGTATCCTTAACATGCACATATAAAACCCATAATTAATTCAGCTTTAGGCTATTTCCCATTTCCCATTAAAATTACTCATCAATACTCTGAATTGTTAAGTTTTAGAATATTACTGTAATTGGAAAAGTACTACTAACACATCCTGAGTATAGGTAGATAGTTATACAGTCATCTCTTATCAGAACTTTTCACAAGGACACTTAAAAATTGTTCCATATTCTCAGAAAGTCTCTATTTATTTCTAAAAATGTTAAGTTTCTTCAATGTATGGCTTTGTTTTGTTTTTATTTAAAAGTGGTTTATTAATTTATTGCAGATAATGCTAATTGCCATTGTTCGAGAATGGCATATATAAATGTTTTCTGTAGGAAAAAAATGTTGTTGGTATTTGTCATCACAATAACAGTAAACACTGTTTGCATGGCAGCTAATGAACAAAGGAACAATGCAATTTAGTACCATAGTCTTTTGTGACTATGGTTTATTTTTTTGATTGCAAAGTCTATATTCAGAGTTTTTTACATCGTTCTTGGGAAAATGTTATAGTTTGTAGGAAAATACTTTAAATACATTTTGTTCTCCATACAGGTGATAAAGCTGAGAAAGTTTGTATCACTTCCACTTGACAATCTTAAAACTGAATCAGCTATTTTCTGCATAAAATACTGTTTCTTATCTAAAACATGACTTTATGCGATTCATCTAATTTCCTGAGCAAAATAAAAATTTTTCATTTATACTAACTGTAAAGATTTGAGGGGAGAAGATTACCATGGAGAGAAATAGATGTCTTTTCTAACATAAAGGAGAGTGTTGCAAATATAAAACACGTATAGCAGCATAATAATGACAGCTGCTGAAACATACGTAGTTGTAAATTGTATATGACCTTGCTTGAAGACTTACTTTGGTCTTCATCAATAATGAGTAATTATCTGAAAAAGTTCTTACATAAAATGAACACATTTTATAAAATAAAAAGAACAAATGTCAGTCTAAAGATGTTTTTTAATAGTTTACTATTATACAGTTAGATGCAAATGAAGGAAACCATGATTTCCCTGGGATTTCCTCCCTGCCCAAGGTATCAGAGCTTATGCTACTCTGTTGTTATTTAACAAGGAGAGATATCTAATTGTAAATGTATTTATGCTGTTTACACTTTCATTCTTTGTGGAAACCATACAGAATATAATCCACATTTCTTGAACCCAGTACATTTTTTTCTTTCACTAACTTACTTGTTTCCCAAATAGCAAGAAAGTACGTATCACAAGGGAAAACTTTTCTCATTCAAATGGTTGGTCTTCCAGAGCTTTGGGACAGAGGAACATGTGTGTAGGTTTTTCATTCTGGGAAGTCTATTATACATTAAATTTGCCAGGCAACTGTAAAACTCTGATAACTGTAATGCAGGGTTTGGAACTTTTTTACTTAACTTGTGCCCAGATAATTTATTCCTAATCATAATTTAATCCTTTATTCATATGTGCTTATAACATGTGCATCATTAAAGTTATACTTATTTAACTAGTCATAGCTTTGTTATTAAAATTATGCTCAGGAGATCCTCAGCTGAGGACCTGGTTCATGTTCTGCTTAGGAGGAATGTATACATCTTTCTTAAATAATGTAATGGAAGAGGAATAAAGGGAGAGGGAAGAATGACCGGAGCAGACTAATTTCTATTTATTTTTGGGAAACTGAGACAGCACCGCTGTGCTGGTGATGTTAAAAAATGTTCATAACTCCATAGTTTACTAATATTTCTATTCACCATTACAAATTCTTACTAGATATTTGTCTACTTTGAGGCAAATTTTTCACATTACTTGGGAAACAACATTGTCTATATATGCAAACCAGACTTATCCTTGTGCAACTGGTCTCCATATACTTCTCCATCACTGGAGAGATAGAGAGCCTTATTCAAGGGCTGTTAAAGAGTTTAGTTTTAGATGTTTTGGATCCCTCTCTGGAACAACTGACTGCACTAACCATGTGTTAGGATCCGATTTGGATGAGAGGAAGGCCCCCTTGCTTTCGGTTACGACCTCAGATGAATCTGGGAGGCTAGGGGCGGCTAGACCAACCTCTCATTTTCAGGTTCGATCCCTTCGAGCGAGATTAAGACACAAACGAGGTCAGATGTCGTGAGTCCACCCACTTATTAATTACATGTGCACTCTCAAAAAAGAGGAGGAACAGTGACAGGAAAGAAAAGAAAGAAGGAAAGGTGGAGGATAAAGCAAGAGTTCGGGATAGGAAAGCACAGCTAGTCACCACCATGCATCTGCGGCTTTCCGGGGGTCTTCAGTGGTGTGGGACCGCCCACGGAGTCTTCGGGTGACGGGGGTGTTCGCCCACGGGGTTTTCGGTGGGGGGGGTTCGCCCCTGAGGTTCTCTGTGGTGGGGGGTTCGCCCACGGAGTCTTCGAGTGGTGGCCTTTTATAGGCTGCGTGCCTGAGGCAACAACTCCACGCTTGCGCAGAACTCCCTTTTGCACCCTGCTTGCCCAGGGCAATGGCACGTACCCCATGGCGACAGCACGTGCCCCACGGTGATGGCACGTATCCCACATCTGAGTTCTCCCACCATGTCTGGGGTCCCACACACCATCCACGTGCACACACCCACAGCTGGCCGTCCACACCGAGCAGGATGCCGCCATGACCCCTGCCGTTGTCCCTGTGGTCGTGCAGGCTGGCACGCAGTTTCTTAGAGGAGTCCGTTAACTTCTTGCGGGCAAACCTTGAGACAAATGTTTAACTATTTCGTCCCTCACACCATGGAGGAATTTTAAGGCACCAAACTTCTCTAGTCAACTTTTGTGAATACCCCTCTTGTCTCCTCAAGATACAAGTAAGGACCTAAGGCTAGATCTGAAAAGGATTTCAGCACTTCAGTACTAACCATTGTAGTGGTCAAATTTCAGTCACCTTTCTACTAAGATCCACAGTATCAGGCTGGCACCTGGATTGGTCATAAAATTATCTATAAAGATTTTCTGATGGTTAACATGAACCCTCTAACTTGACTCTATTAATGTACTTTGCTTGTTGAAAATGATCCAGCTTCAGCCCAATGTGTATACAGTCATCTTTGTGTAGAACTTTACTAGGAATGCAATCTTCTTGGAGAGTCTGTAAAAGGAGATATAATGTTGTGTTTATATGAACTGGAACTAGACCATAGCTGATTCACTGAGGAATCCACCCGACCTCATGTCTGTATGTCTTGTCAACAGGCAGTATTTTTACTAATGCTATATATGTATATTTTATTTTTGAGACAGTTTTTTAATGTAGAACCCATGCCACTAAAACAAATATTTGTTGATAAGTGCCATTTTTTTCTTCAAGTGGTGCTAAGGTATGTAAGCAAACAGGCAAACCAAAGTTAAACTAATGGGATTAGTTTAATGGCATGAGAAACAGCTCAACATTAGAGACCAAAAAATTAAAAAAAAAAGTGAAAAGTAGCTGGGTAACTCTGAACTAAGGCTACTTTTATAATGCAACAACAGGAGAAACCAATGGGCATTACAGATATTGAAAGGGAGGTATTTGGAATTCCTTTTGTGCGAAGGGCATCAAAAGATAGTGAAAAGATAATGCAGTCTTATCGGAGCTGCTGACAATGGCCAAAATAACCAATTTTGGAGCTTTTCTAGGTGTCTGATGGGCAGCTGTGCACTAGATCACTGCCACGTGCAGCAGGACAATAAACTTCTTGGTCTGACCACACCAAGTGATTCTACAAAGGATTCTCAGAGTCATTTCAAGCAAGCTGAAACAGGGAACTTAAACAAAAATAAGTAAAATCATAGAAAGATGACAAGGAGAGAATAACTGGAGATAACTGTGATGGAAGTGTTTAGAAGACTGACAAGTCAGGTTAATTTTAAACTTTTAAACAAAACTTCACTGAATTAATTCCTTAATTCTTCATCTCTATAATGGTTTCTTCCTTATCCTTACATACTCTCTTTGTACACACAGCTTCAACAGTGATATATAATGTATTCAGTAGGATGGTCCATGTATTTGCATTCATTTGTGATTATCTTGTTTGTAATTAATGTTACAAATTTTCTTACCTTTTTCTCTGTTCACATGTTTTTCCATGACTCCTGCATACAACTACACATATCTTTCTCAGTCCCCTTTGGTGGGAACATTTCTCACATACTTATGTAAAATGCTTATATGTTGAATTTAGCTGTACTGCTACAATGTTTCATGACACTTGTTTACTGTTGCCAATTGTATTTAGCATGCATTTTGTATGCTTATAGTAGGGCTCAAGATAGAGTAATATTAATTATGTCCTAATTAGCACATTATTAGTTTATGGTTCACTACTTTGGCTACAAGCCCTTGCAAAATTCTTTGTGTTTGCCAATGCTTTGGGTTCTGTGATGGCTTATTAAGTGTAGGCATGATACCATATTCAGTTTAGTTTTCAGTACACATCATGCTTTATCTAACATGTGCTTCCCAAAACCCTGTGCATAAAGTAGAATAAGACTATGTAGGAGTCCTGCTGCAAAAAGATTAGCTGGAATTTGGTGCTGCCTTCATATACCTAGGAAAGGTCATGTACAGAGCCACAAGAATGCATCAAATCCCACCGATCCACAAAGGTAGTTTAACAACAACTGAAATGTCTTCACAGTTCTGTGTTAGTTTGGACTCAACATCCCAAGACAGTGGAAATACTATTTCCAGCCCTGTGTTTTTACTTGAATCTTGGACACTAGCTTATACTCTGGATTCACGTTGTAGTGTGAAAACAGATTATACCTATGAACTCATTTTCTTGTGATGCCAATAAACCTCTCTGTGAAAGAGACAGCCTAAACTCTACCCACCAGGACTATTTTTCTCAGCTCACTAAATTCTTGTTGTCACAAGTTTTGGAGTTTTCTTGTCAGGTTTACCCTGAAAAAGAAATTCTTTTTGCTTTCTGTGATATTTTGCTCTAACTGAATTCCCATAAAACATTATTTTTCTTCCCCTTATTTCCTCATTCTTTTTTTATTTATTTCTACTTTTCAATTCCAACAACTGGGTCCATTTCTTTTCAAGGTTTGGGGGAAGGGAGTGTTGTTTTTAATGGGGGGTTGTTCTGTTTTGGTTTGGTTGGTTGGTTTTCCATGCTGAATGGGGTTCATAACCTCTTTTAAACACACAGATAATCTGCAAACCAGATAATCCAAGCAAAAATTCTTGGAAACTGACTGTAATGTTTTTTCTTCTAAGAATACACAAACACACACAATATGATGCCCTCCAAATAGAGAGAAAAGAGCTAAGAAAGAATTTATGGTGAGGAGTCTACACAGTTTCCGAATTCAGCTGGCACAGGCAGCAGGTAGTCCCTCAGATTTCTAGGCAGCCAGATTTTTTTTTTTTATAGTTTGACTACATCTTTCTGCTCATTGTTAATTTTGTTTCCCTCTGCAGTTTTTTGTTATAATGCTTATGTAACAAACTTGATTTACTTCATTTTTTCCCCTTCAATTTCCTTTCTCCCTTATTTTTTCTTTCAAGTGAGCTCATCTTTCTTAATCTCCACTCCTCACATCTATAAATTCATTCATGAATGTTACACATTGATAATACCTTTCCTCCCAGTTCATCTGTCCACTAGAGCATACACATGATCAGTTACTCAGTTATAAGGCTCCCAGTCCAATCACTTCACATTTGGAAACTCTCTGACAGATCTAATCCAAGTCATCCACAGAGATCCTGCCCTCCCTCCTACCCAGCTAGCTTTGCATCAGTGATTCCTTTCATGTACAGATCTGGAACATGTACCAGTTTGGGTTCAGCCTTCCTGGAAACATTCTGATAAACTGGAAAGAGTTGAGACAAGAGCAATAAAAAGATTGAAGTATTGTAAAGAGTGATTTACAAGGAAAGATTAAAAAATATAAACATCTACTGATTGACTAACTGATCACTAAGTCAGATTATGATAGGTCTATAAATATTTGAAGGACAAGATAGAGAGAAATTATTGTACCTGTAGCACATTTATGTATGTGCACATTATCAAGTAACCTTTTAAATTCTCTTCAAAACCAATGATATCTCTCACTGTGATCTTCAGTCCATTGTTTAGGCCTCTTTTCTGTCCATATTGTTTTGTGAAAATTTAGAATTTCTGTGTAAAATCTCAGGCACTGGTCTCCCCTCATACACTGGTAGTTCTTATTTCTCCCTAGCTGACCTTTTGTCCTTCCTGGGCTTTTAAAAGTGTCTTATAAAACCTCTCATATTTATAAGAGCATTAATGTAACTTACTCTCCTGACAACATGCAATTACTTTTGTTTAACATTAGGTCTTCTGGAGACATTTGTTCCAACTTTCATTAGAGCAAAATATAATTATTTTTTATGTCTTCCCTGAGAATCTTTGGGCATTTCTGCACTGTACTATGGGTAGTAATATACTCATTGGAACTTTAACTAAAGCTCGCGTCTCACCTTAGCAGGTAAGTGCCATGAAAAACAGACTGTAGAATCAGACTTATATTCTCACCCCATTAATTGCTTCCTACAAGTTGCAACACTTTCAGAGGATGGAGAGAGCAGCCATATGTGAAATATGTCTCTCAGACAGAAGAGAGAACTGAATCTAGGATACTGAAATCCTGGGCTGAGGCCTCTAGCCACTAAAGTTGTTGGGAACTAAAACATGAAAGAGGTAGGAAAGTTAATATGTATGTTTTGTTAACGATTGTTAAGTGTTGTTGAGGCTTTACTGGTGAAGTCTAGAGACCCTAAACATCTTCAAAGTTATGTGAATGTTGAACAGATATTTAAGGATCTAAATTTTGGTTTACTGGCATATATGACATCAGTTTATATCAGATAAAATCACATAACTCCTTTTATAAATCCCAATCTTAATTACTCATGCTATGAGTTGTGCACAGTAAGAAGGTACTATCTGAATCCATGATTTTATTGTTACATTGTATTGTTTTGGTAAAAATCATGTACCTTCCCTATTCAAAAACTATCCATACTACCCTTCTTTGTGAAGGATTATTCCAAAACTAAAAGTCCAAGATCTTTTCCAAATGTAGAACAATCAGTACAACAGGAACTGGTGTTCAGTCTCCTAATTTGGTGAAGGAAAACTCAGAAAGTATTTATTTATGTAGGTTTATCTTTCTAATTAATTAGTCCAATAATATAGGAGGAATTAAACTCTGTTTCCCTGAGTTAAGCTCTGTGGTCTACAGAAAAATATAAACCTTTGTAATTACTCCATTGCGGTTGACTGCATTGAAGTACATCAGAGTTACACTGAAGTTACCAAAGCTATTCACAGTGAAACAGTTTTCAAAGATCATTCTCCATGGGTAACAGCTGAATGTACTTGATTTTGGTGGCAGTATGAGGAAAGATGAGGAAAGATGAGGAAAAGCAGAGACGCAGAACTGTAAGGTGATAGGAACTTGATTTATTTTGTGGGCTAGGACAGTTTTTACTAAGAAAATTTGCAAACAGTGGCTTTTCACGATATGTTTCTCCACATTAAAGCAAATAGTATGTCCTGTGTATAAGTTACAAAATGTCAGCAAAACAGCTTTTCTGTTGTCTTTCCCTCTCAATAGTCAGAGGTTCTACAATGTAATAGATAGACTATGGACCACAGAAGTCATTTGGACCAGATCAGTTCTAGGTTTGGGAATCGTGGCTCCTGGACCAGATCAGTTCCAGATCTGGGAATCTTCTCCCAAGGTCATCCTTTGAGAGTCATCTTTTGTTCTATTCGCTTGTGCATATTCTCCTGCTCTTTAATCATAGTTTTCACTTTAGTGCCCACATCCCCTGACAGTTGTTGTTTGAAGATAGCCATGAAGAAATTTCATCCAAAATTTCATCCAAAATCTATCTTCGACAGTTATAGATTGTTCCTTCAGTTTCAGGAAGGTACCATGCACAAGTGTGAAGTATTGGTTGATTATAGTTATCTTTCAGTCTCAATAATTGGTCTATTGTCTTCTCATACTTGGATTGATCCTCTGTTTTTTCTCTCCTGGTTCCCTTGAACATCTCTGGTTGTGATAAAGCTATCAGGCTTTATTTATCAGGT
>VYZW01033285.1:0-21394 GCA_013401315.1 Balaeniceps rex
CAGCGAGAGCCGCCCCGGGGCCGAGGGCAGCTCTCGGCGGCGGGGGCGCCGCGGGCCGGCCCCGGTGGGGCCCGGGGGACGACCAAAGCCATCCCGGAGCCAGCCCCAGAGCCAGCCCCAAAGCCAGCAGCGTGTGCCCAGCTCCGGACCCAGAGGTGGAGCAGGGCGCAGGTGGGTGCGTGGGGGGGACCCGGTGCACCTCTGCCCACGGGGACGATGTGGGCCGGCAGCACGTTCCCTGGCATTTTGTGAGAGCTGAAAAAGTAACCTCACACGCTCTGCGCACTACATATATATTACAAAACTTCACGTATAATTATTCAGAGTGAAAGCTTCCGTAGAAAGCATGAAAAAAACCCAGGGAGTCAGAAAATTGATGTAAACCCATATTGAAAACCAACACCGCCTCAGTGAGGACCCGCCAGGCCAGCACTCACAGAACCTAGCATGGTCCGGAGCCATGTTAACCAAGCCTTGGTTGCATACACCCATCACCATCACCAACACCACATCGTCGTGCCAGCACGTGCCCATACCGCCATTCCCAGCGGTGTTACCGGCGCGGGCAGAGAAGAGGCCTGCGATGTGCTGCACTGCAGCTGAAGCAAACACGAGATGTTGGCCAACTCCTCCGAAAGCGCCGTCAGATCTTTAATATCCACATAAAGCAGATGGCATCGCAGATTTTAAATCTCATTCCAAAAGAAGCATGTGTAGGAAAGCACACAGAGACAGAAGTTTGTTTATTCAGAGAGGTTTTGCGTTGAATGTTACATTGGTTAAGAGACTTTCCAGCTTTATTTTCTACATGCATAGTTCAGCTATAGTCAGGCTTGTACAAAACTACCTACATCAATCCCTAAGGTTGATGAGACTTAAATATATCAGCTTTAGGATGGGGAAGGCTGAATCAGCCCCGCTGGGATTCCAAACTGCAAATTCAGAGTGTCACAAGCATTTAAACCTAAGGGCATGGTTTTGAACTGCATACTCAGTCATAAACGTATGCTTTAATGCTCATTATTCAGTACCATAATCAGGTTGCATTTTTTTTTCCCCCGTATTCTGTTTTTGCAGGAGTAGATAGTTCGCCCATGCCTTCGACGAATGAACATCGCAGTTCTCATGTTGAAGGAGAGGCAAGAATCATGAAGGATTTTACCCAGGAATAACCTCAAAGAGTAGCTCCTGCGAAATGCTGGAGACACGAGGAGAATGCAGGTTTCTGGCAACACCTTTGAAGGAGCTGGAATGAGAGCTGCAGGCACTGACAGGCTCTCTGGTTTCACCTCTCCGCAAGATTCATAATTTGCACTGAAAATCTCTCCCACAGTAAGAAGCTGTCCTGATGATATGCACGGATTTACTTGCCGTTGAGGTGGGATTATATCCCTAAGTAAGGCTACAGCCACAGTGATAATTAGCTGTACACTGATTGACTTGGACATCGTAGAGACCAAAATAAGAAGCAACCTGTACATGTCCTCAGGAAAGATGCTGCAAAGTATCCTGAAGAAATGGTGATACAGTTTGTGTCGCAGCCATTTCAGGGCAAGCTGGAGGCAAGTCACTGCCTAATTAGGCCATCCAGTCTGAGCAAGACTAATTCAGGAAGGCTAATGGCAATTTCTGCCAGCTGCTTTCTGTGTATTTATTTTGTTTTCTTAGGTGGGGAAGCTCTGTAGAAAGATGATGCTGTGGTTACAGTGCATGACTGGTTCTGCTTTCATTTCCCACATGGTTTTAGGCAAATCACTTCATGCCTCTGTGTTTTTTGATTTTTCCTCCGGTGCAAAATGTCTTTTCTCCCAAGAGACGTTTTGAAGCTTGAAGTCATTGCTTTTTAGTGACTTTCGCACGGGATGTGCTGTGAAAGTATCTGAAAGTAATTGAAAGTATTACAGAATTGCAGTACAGTGAGTCTTCTGAAATCCTAGCGCTGTGCAAGTTGTCCTTTAATTATTGGGTATGACTGAGCAGTGAAGGGAACACTTTTAATCTACACTTTGTAATAAATATTGAACTCTAAAAGCTAAATAATAAACCTCAAAGGCAGGGCATTTTAAAGCTAGACTAATAAGAAATAAGCAGGGCATTTAAACTAGATCTTTCTTCTAATCTTTTAGTGATAAATGACCCAATTAAGAAAAAAGCAAAGACAAAACGTTCACATAAGCTAATGGGTCAAATTGTATCCATGAAGCTGTCGGGTTTAATAGCTTAATCATATGCAAGCAGGCTGCAACTGGCAGGTTAAGAAAAAGTAAAAGTGACAGTGAAGTGTTGTTCGCTAGAAGGCTGGATTATCCACCCATTCGCAATGCTGGGCTCAAGGAAGACGGAAACTTTATTATGAGTCCAATCCGAAGACCACTGGTATCGACAGAAACTTCACCGTGCTGCCCACAAAACCTTGACGGAGTGCTGGTGGAGTGGCTGGGAGCTGAGCAGCCGCTGTCCGCTCGGTTCCTTCGGTCCCAGTAGCTGTTTGTAGTGTTCACTGCTTGGCTGTATGTTTACACTCTTATTGAAAAAACTTTTTTGTCATCAACTATAAATAACAAAGTGAGTAGTATTCCTGTGCCCCCAGAGGCATACATACTTAATATGCAAGAAGTGGAATCATAGAGTTTGGATGTACATATATGTCGTGTCTTGTTTTCACACTATGGAATACCATCCTGAATTGTATAATTAGGCTGAAGAGATTCGCTAAGGAGTAATAAATGCTGTCTAACAGATGTTCCTCCCCAAAACATCATGCAAGATTTCTGCAACTGTGAAAATGTAAAGAAAGGAGAAGCAGGAGGAGGTGGGTCTCGTGTGTGGTTAACTTTGATATAGCTGTCAATTATTTCTAGGAATTTACTGATACAGAATTAGTTTTGCTTTGAGACACCACTATATACCTTGATGCTCTTCAGTTTCTTAGTGTTTTTTACAGGGTACCATTTTGTATTTGAATCTTCGTTTAGCTTTTTGCTAGTTGAAAGCTTTACTGACACAGTATAGTAGTATTCTTATCTTGATTTGGTTTAAAACCATGTTACTGGTGTATCTACAGTAAGTCAGGGCCTCACCAGGTCTTTCTGGTTTTGCTGCCCCTTCGGAGAAACAGAGTTGGCGATGACCACAGTCTGTACAAGCACGAACCCCAGCCGTTTCACAGGCAGCGCAGCTTCATACCTCTGGATGTGCCTGCCTCTACACTGCCCGGTCAAACATGCTCTGACACAGCCTCTAAAAGCACATGGGGGCCCCTGGCCCGAAGCCCCATGACAGCCCCTGGCCAAGCAAGCTGCACCACACCTCGTCCAACCTCGGCAGACAGCAGGTTCCCCGGCATGGCAGATGCAGGCGTGGATCTCTGTACACAGCTTTGAACACGCTCGCAGTTGCAATTTTCCATGACTGTTTGTTGTAACAACAAAAGCTGCTCGGTCACGTCGGGTCTGCTGTAATGAGGAGTACCTACACAGTGAGCACAACCGCACACTCGCTTACAGCCCGGGCAAAGCTACTCGTAAGCAGTGCCTTGTTTACCGGTGTGCAAAATTACACCCCAGTAAGTCACCAGTATTGTAAGGAAGGGGAATGAAGACAGCAGCAGCATTGAGATGGAAGACTTCCCCAATGGGACTTTTCTTCTCCTGAAAGTCAACAGCAGAACTGAGGTTCAGACTATCGAGTGATGAAGATGAGTTTGTGCTGACTGTGAACAGGGCAAGGTGGACAGCTGAGCTCCGAATCGCCTTCATCTAGCATAGCTAACTCTGTTAGAGCTGGGGTTTTGGAGCCCTAACTCACTGATTTCACCAGCAATCTTTGTCGCTCCATTATTTCTTCAGCCTACTGGAGAAATCACAATTAACTGATGGTTAATTTAATCTTTCTATCCAGATTAAATCCCTTCCTGCATAGACTAGCAGTTTTTAACCTGGTGAGGAGTGAAGCTCTGCAAAAAAAGCCTCGTCTGCAAAAACGGGAAGGCACTGGCATGTGCGCTCTCAGGAGCTGCCTGCTTGTGCACCACCCAAGCGAGTCGCCTTGCTGTGACCCCCCAACAAACTCCCAGCTGGGATTTGGGTGCTGCTGGGAGAGCTAAGCAGTGAGCGGGGCTTGCAGAAAAGAGCAGCTCCCCTCCACATCTATCCAACGTGAAATCTTGTTTCTCCTTTTCCTATAAATAGGGGTGAGAAGGTAAGTGGAACATGCTGGAGCAGGAAGAGGTGACAGATGGTGGATATTAAAAAGACTCTTTAATTACAGGATTTGGAGAGAGGGTCCTTTATGGAGATAATTTTTTAATTGCTGCTTTTTTTAGGAACAAAATCCCAGTGCTCCCAAGCAGTTCCTAGTAGCAAAAGCCCTGGTCTCTGGGTGCTGTTGACTGTAATCACTTTGACACAGAGAAAAAGAAAATGCTGCCCTTGTTAGAACTCCTTGGTTAAACTTCAACTTCTGCAGAGAAGCATTTGTTTCCTTCCATCTGCTGCCTTTGCAAGGAAGGAAAATCAGCCTGTTCAGATACCAGGAAGTTCTTCAACATTTGAACAGCTAGCTGTAAACGCAGAAACAATAACATGCATAAATTATCATACCTAAAAATACCCTGCATGCTAGTCACATATACAACCCAGCCCTGGAGCCATTCCTAAGTAACATGAGACTGCGTTAAGTATGCAGATACACGGGATGTGGGCAGAACAGGGCAGCTGTGGCAGCAGATGCACGTGCCTGGCTCTCTTGCACCGTTGTAGTTTTTTCCTCTCATCAAAACATGTTTTGCTTTTACTGGGAGCTGCTGGCTGCCTCCTATGTCTTTGTGCATCATATCTGCCAAAGCCACTTGTGCAGGAGATTAAAGTGAGAGCCAGACCCTTTGCAATTGACAGAGACCCAAAGCATTTGAATTTAAACCAAATCCATCCTGACATTGGGGCTGTGTGAGCAGTGTGGTAGGATGCTGTAAGGCTGATCCTCAAATGCAGCAGCTCTCCACACCTCCAAGGGGGCAAAGTGCAGTAACGAAGGCAAGGCAGGCAGCAGGGGATGGGGTGATGGCTGTCCACAGGCCGCTCTGATGGCAGACAAACCCGACAACCCGCAAGTCACCCCGGGGGGGATCGTGGTTGTTGCCCTACAGCTCACCACTGTGGGAAGTCCACGGTGTCTCTTGCAATCAATTCCTATGTGGTCTGTGCCGCCAGTATTTGCTTTTCAGAAATCTCTGAGCCCTCGCCGTGTTTCCATGGTAACACTGAGCGATCTGATGTGGGTTATTTGCAGAATCGAGGTGCTGGTGCATTCTCCCTTCCGAGCCCTGCCGCAGTTTTGGCTTTGCACACCAGAAGCTGCAGGTGTGCTGCAATAACCGTCATGTGTTCTTCACCGCAACTCCCTCGTGGGCGTGCAGGTCAGGAGGTACGCTCACCAGATTCCCTTGTGCCAGCAGTACCTGGCGAGTGGACTGAAGCAGCTCCAGGATGGGAAGTGTTCAGACCTCAGACAGGTCCCTGCTGCCCCTCCATCCCAGTGGAGGCACAGTCCCCTGTTTCATCAGCGCCTCCGTCCTGTGCCTGTGAGCCCACAGGCGCTGCAATTCCTGCCAGTGTCCACGGGACCGATGGGTCTAACACACCAATATAACCCCAACGGGAAAAGTGGAAAAGCTGTTCCACACAGAGCCAAAGCAGGAGAGCAGAGGATGCCACCGCTGTCAGCTCTTCACCCAGCACTACAGCCACTGAAATACTTTTCTGCCTGCTGGCTAACCACTGCTGATGGAAACACATGGCACTCCCAATTTATTTAGTCTCTGTGGCCTAAAACTCTTCCTGTGTCCGACCACAGCCATCTGGCTACAGCCTGTCACACCCATCATTCCCCACCCAAACGCAAACCAAGCCAGGACTTCTCAGCATCCACGATGGGACAGTATCAGGAGCACCCAGTCTAGCCAGGTCATTTAAATTATTAAAATAAGAAGGAACTGCACGGGCTGGATCCTAGCAAAGCAATTTGTGTATTATTCTTTCTTCTAATGAAAGTGAAAAGCTGTCTAACTTTGAAGTAAGAGCTTCACATCTCAACAACAAACCAAGACTCTGCAAGGAGAGGTCAGGCACATGTCCATCACAGCTTGGAGGCAGCCGGAGCAAGAGCAGAAAGGTCTTTTTGGGATACCACTGCTGTCAGGAGCAGCACAAACAACTGCAGGTCATGGTCTGTTCACCGGAGGGGGGCCCTGCCCCTGCAGCTGAAGCCCCAGAGCGACCCTGACGTGCCCTGAAGCGGGTCCCTGCGAAACGCTTCAAGGGCGAGAGCTGCTCGTTCCTGCCCCAGACACGGCTCGTGGCTTCGCTTTAGGGATCACGGGTGGCTGCGAGACACCCCGAGCGGCTGAAGGGCCGAGTCAGGCGGATCCCTGCAGTGATAGGGACACCCCAGGAGAAGCAAGAAGGAATAAGGACATTTGAAGATCTAATTGCCTTTTTAACGCATCTGGGGAAAACGTCTGTTCCCAAAAGCTTTGTCCAGGCATAAAGCACATTTCCAGCGTTTGTAACTTCGAACTCATTTGAACAGCTCGCTAGCAGCCCAAGCACTTCCTTACTGGGTGCGTTTAACCGCTTCTTTGAATTCTAACCCTAAATTCCGACCCTACGATCCCCCAGCTCCCCGGCCGCGGGGGCCGGGCACAGCGGGGCCCGCTCCTCCTGCCCCGCGGGGCTGCACGGGCTCGGGCCGCGCTCGGAGCCGCCGTGAGGGAGCGGGGCCGGCGCTGACCGCCCACCGGCAGGGCGGGCGCGNGGCGCTCGTCAGCTCGGCTCCCGCCCTGCCAGGCGGCGTCCGGCCCCGCCATGAAGCTCATCATCCTGGAGACGTACGCGCAGGCCAGCGAGTGGGCCGCCAAGTACATCCGCAACCGCATCGTCCACTTCGGGCCGGGGCCCGGGCGCTTCTTCACGCTGGGTCTGCCCACAGGTGGGTAACGCGGCCGGGAGCGGGGCCGCGGGCCCTCCCCCGGCGCTGAGGCGGCGGCTTCCTCGCAGGCAGCACGCCGCTGGGCTGCTACAGGAAGCTGGTAGAGTACTGCCGGAACGGGGACCTCTCCTTCGAGTACGTGAAGACCTTCAACATGGACGAGTACGTGGGTGAGTGGCCGCACACAAGAAGCATTTGGCTTTCGTTACCCATTTTGTATGTTATCTGTCTGTGTGGTGCAAATGGCCGGTTGCTGAGGCGGGGCCGCCAGCCTGCGGAGGGCCCGGTGTGCGCCCAGAACATGGGACAGTCTCGTGTGTACGGTGGGTGCACAAAATCCCACCTGCAAAAGATTTAAGGTAGGAAGGATAAAATCTGCATTAGCCAAGGGAGTTAAGTGGGCCAATTTTAAAACCTATGTAAGAAATATTAAAGAGTATCAGGTGTTGCCTGGCATTATACACGCTAGACACTGCTGTATTTTACTGATCAGCTAAGGATCTGTCTTGTCATTGCAATCTGAGACAGTGAGAAATATTAACTACCACCCTTGCTCTGGGATTATAAAGGTCACTTTACCTCCAGGTCTCTTGTAAAGACCAATGTGTTACCTGTCCGAGTGCCCTTCTGTAACCGATGTGCACTCCTGCTAAGATAGCAGAGGACCGTTTTGTTTATGAAGCTGTGATGAAATAGCCTCTTCAGAAGAAAGAGTACAGAGAGATCAGTGGGCAAACCTAAAGCTCCAAAGGTGAAAAACATACAGGCTAAATATTTGCTAATGCTAATTTTACTCTGGCCAAGAAGTTTTCCTGTCAGCAATCCTAATCAAGAAGCCTTAGGGAATAGGCAGTGCAGTGTGGGTTCAAGGGGAAAAAAAAGATGTGGGAAGTTATTTTCCAGGCTTCTGCACAGTTTCTTAATCGTTGGAATGCTGAAAAGGCAGTAACAGATGAAGCACAGTGCATACCTGCCTTTCTGGAACATCCATTGCATGTTAGTATGAGCACGTGTCTTATTGGAGCTATTGTGATTGATTTAATTTTGCTATTTAGGGAAATAAAAACAACTTACGAAAGTTGAGGGAGTCACAAATGACAGCCAGAGAAAGCAGTGCTCTATTACCAAAGGCACTGCAATGGCGTATAGGTGGTTTATGTTATGTACGATACTCTTTCAGTTGGTCTTAGTCCCGTGCATGCTCTGTTACCAGGTCTCCCAAGGGATCACCCGGAAAGTTACCACTCCTTCATGTGGAATAACTTCTTTAAGCATATTGACATCTCAGCAGAAAACGTTCACATTTTGGATGGAAATGCACCTGATCTACAGGCAGAGTGTGACGCATTTGAGGATAAAATCAAAGCAGCTGGAGGAATTGAACTCTTCATTGGAGGTGAAAACCTGAAGGACTAGCGGTCTCTAAACGCTGGCAGGAACCACTGCCTTTCCTCCACCAGCTATCTCATTTATTATCAGGAGAGTTCATTTTCAATGCAGTTCAGTGGATCTGCAGTGAAAGCCGAGCCATACGCCGTCGCCCTGGGCGCTCGTGTGCTGGCAGCCTTGTTTTCCAGTGTACTGCTCCCCCAGTTTTAACTATTTCAGTCCAGTTAAGTGAATTGTTCAGGAAATGATTAGCAGGAGAAACAGGCAGGGCTAGAATTGTACCGAATGCAAAATGTATTACAATTGTCAGTGCTAACAGGGAACTGCTAGGAGTAGTCAGAGCCCTCTGAGCCAACAGGAGCTCAACACAAGCTTTTCCCATCGGTTTGCTTTAAGATTCTGCCATCTACTTGTCTTGTTGTCCCAGCACAATTAGGGAAGAGCCTTTGTTGGCTTCAGGGGGGGCTTTTGCTATAATTCCTACCAGAAGCAAATTTGAGCTTGAGCAGAAAAATTGCAAGTGTTTTTCTCTGACCTGTATCTATTCCTGAAGCATTGAATGTCCTTCTGATAGGAGCGCTGCTGGCTCTGCTTCCTACCGTAACCATTATGGCCACTGACCTACTTCTCAAACTGTCTCCGTCACAGGTATTGGCCCAGACGGTCACATTGCCTTCAATGAGCCTGGATCAAGTTTGGTATCCAGAACGCGAGTGAAGACCTTGGCTATGGACACTATATTGGCTAACGCCAGGTTCTTTGATGGTGACCTCTCCAAAGTCCCCACAATGGCTTTGACGGTCGGAGTAGGCACTGTCATGGATGCCAGAGAGGTTAGGAGAAAAGCAGTGACTTCATACAGTAGCTCTTGAGCAGGGCTTCCTGGAGTAGCTAAGATTATCCGGCCTTGGAGCAGCATTGCACCCTGCTGGCGTAGGCCAGCTTATGCTTTCCCTGCCACAGACAGCTGAATGCCTGATCCTCCTGTTCTCTGGCATCCTGCCACACTATGGAAAGGCTCTTGCTCTGTCTTCCATTTTTGCTCTACTAACTCTTCCATTTGTGTAACCCTACAGTACAGTTGTTATCCACAGGGAGCTAGAAAGGTTTGGGAGGATGTCTTTAGTTAAGAATCTCATCTGGGGAAATAACCGCAAGAATCACTGGTTGACTTGATGTTACACCGGCAGATCAGGAAAACTGTATGGGATAGCTTTTAATTGAGTCTATACTTTGATTTGTGCTTGTTAAGTCTCAGCGTATAAGTGCCTAACGGGAGCACAAAGGATCCAAATCATTAAAATGACCCACCAGGCTATGATTTAATTGACAAATAAAATGCAGCCAGAGCAAACAGAATTGTGATACGGTGAAGTACCTCCGCGGAGGATGACAGAGATATCCCCCTGTTAGGGACCGGGGCAGCTCTCTCTTAGCTCAGCAGGGTGTGGGTGTGCTCTCTCCGAACACATCTTCTAGATCCTAAGTGCCATCCTCTTTGTCTCGGAGTCCAGGTGATGATTCTCATCACAGGAGCCCACAAAGCCTTTGCTTTGTACAAAGCCATTGAGGAAGGCGTCAACCACATGTGGACAGTATCTGCTTTCCAGCAACACCCCAACACTGTGTTTGTGTGCGATGAGGATGCCACGCTGGAACTCAAAGTTAAGACAGTGAAATACTTTAAAGGTGAGTGTTTGACCAGACCAAGCAGCTGTTGCACTTGGTTTTTAGGTGGCAAAAGCCTTTCTTTGTGTTGTATGTTTCTGTTTAATCAGCTCCCAAAGGAGTACGTTCCTGAAATAAAACAGCTGAGGTGTACAGCCATAATAAAAGCATAAAGGTAATGCTTAACTGTGTGGGCATGGGAGCAAAAGAACGAGGACTCTAGTAATGCCTAATTTCATCAGCATCCAATGAATGAGAATTTTGCTTTATTATGTCTACTTCAGTCATCTTTTTTACTTGCTACATTAGGTTTAATGCTGGTTCACAACAAGCTTGTGGAACCCTTATACAGCATGAAGGAGACGGGAGCAGAAAGAAGCCAGTCTAAGAAGCCATACAGCGATTAATCTCTCGCTGTTCAGAGTAATGCTGAACCAGCTTTTCTGTTGAAAACCAGCTGCGAAGAAAGGGAATTGCTGCAGAAACTCGTATTTGTTCTTAAATTAGCAAAATAATTATGTGCTTGCTTCTCTCCATTAAAAAGATAGATGCAACACCTGCCTTAACCAAATGAGGATGGGATCCAGTATACTGTGTTCCACAAGCTTCCGCCACTAGCTTATTCTCTGAAGGTAAAGTCAGTGGAGAATGAGTTGTTTAACCTATGAAGCAACTGTAATTGTGTGGACTGAAGGCCCCAAAACTTAAATGTGAAGATAACGTGAAAGTACAGTGTTGCAGAAACCAAATGGGTAACCGCTTTGGGATGTATTTCTTGCAATTATGACAAGTACCTTTTTGCATCACTCCCCCTCCACAATACGCTCTTACATTATAGACATTTAAAATGGGAACTGAGCTTGTTCAGCCTGGAGAAGGGAAAGCTTCAGCATGACGCGATAGCAGCGTGCTTCACAGCCATGAGGAGGTCATCAAGAAGGTGAAGCCAGGCAGCGTGCAGGGGAGGGAGATCAGAGGAGACAACGGGGCATGAGTTGAGACAAGATGCTCAGACTGGATAGAAGGAAAAAAAACAATCCCCGAGGACAGTCAAGTGGCGGGGCAGACTCCCCAGAGAGGTTGTGCAGTCTCTGTCCTTAAGGGGTTTTCAAGACCTGACTGGATGAAGCCCTGGATGAACCCTGCTTTGAGCCAGCTGTTGGACTTGAGACCATCTCGGCAAAAGGGAGGCTACAGACAGCACTCGTCAGTGTTGTGTTAATAATGCAGTACCATTAATGCAGTTAATGATTAGTTCACACATCTATATGATTTTATTTGTTGTCACAAAAGAACTCTTACATGTTCAGTTTCAGGGTATGATTTTCTATGCCCTGGTGCTTTATGATGTACTACAGGAGGGTAGATTTGTTCATATTAAGCATAAATGACTTCTCTCTCTGCTGCTCAGCACTCCGTTACTGTGTCAGCGCAGAACCTGAAGCAGTAAGTTCTCTCTCCCTCCTTCCCATGCTTTATAGTGCAACAAGGAAATGCCACGTAAGTCTCAAAGGAAATGCTCTGTTCCCTCTGGCCTCAGCCTGTGTTTAATTACAGAAGCCCCACACAGGTGGACAACAGCCTGTACTGGCAAGACCCCACCAATTCTGAAACTTGATTCCTGGGTTTCCTATCAAATGCTGTCAAGTGAGGGGCAAGACACTAGGGAGCATTTATTTTCTTTATGCAGAAATTTTGTAAGCTGTTGATCTGTAGCGTAACTTTCTACAGTAAATGTCATTTTTTTTCTAAGTGGTCACATTGACTGTATCTGCTGTTCAGTCTCACTGTGCTAGTGAAACATGGAACAGTTTAGGTAGCTGAACGGGACTCGTAACACCATCTTTGAACAGCAACGCCACAGCCTTCAAAGCATGGGAAAGACCTGTTATTTTGCACAAAATTTCTCTATCACCTAGAACCAAAGCTGTATTGAAAGCAGTTTGGTAGGAATAGCTACTGCTGCTCCCTGCTTGAAGAGCTCCCTACCTTGTCCAGTGTTTGCTGGCAGGTCTCCACCAAACACCTGCTACAGCTCCGTCCTGCCAGGCAGCAGCCATTCCATTAAAAAAGTGAGGATCTTCAAAGGAGAAAAAGAGGAGGTCACAGCTCTCTACCTTTTACCACAAAATGGCTGCAAATAATCTAACACTCATGCTGTGCGTGCACAGAAACAGTGAGGAGGTCTGCAAGAGGAAAAAAGTACACACCAAGGAAGAAACTCTGTGCCACGTTACCAGCGTTGCCTGCCTTGCTCTGTCAGTGAAGACAGGTTCTGGTTTTAGCTGTCCCACCTTTGCAACACCAGCTGATTGTCCTACAAGTCCAGTCACCTGCTTGTCCTCCCCTCAGAGGGTCTGTCCTCCTCTGCCTCGCTGCAGAATATGGGACCTCCAGCCCAGGCATCCCCGAGTGCCCAGCATTCATAGACACAGTGGGGACTACATCACTGCTCCTCCTCTCTCCACACAAAGTTATTGAAAGCAGAGGTAGTTCATTGCAACATCTTCAAATACTTCACCATAGCACGTGGGCTGTGGTAGCTGTGGCAGGCATCCCCAGCCACGGCTTTTCATCCCAACGCACCCTTTGGCATTCAGGCCCTGCCCTCAGCCCACCTCTGTCCTGGCAGAGGGGACCTGCCCAGCCTCCTGTAGGTTGAAGAGATCCAGCACCATCTCCTCCATCCAGGCAGGAAAACGGGGTTTAAGCACACGATTCTCCTTGTCACAAACATTCCCTATCTGCCCCCATATGCAGCTTAGTGGGAAGAAAGCCCCCTCCGAAAGCAGGCAGCTTTTGGAGTCAGCCTGTAGAGGTAAAAATTGTGGCCAGAGGGGAAACTACTATGGGGATGGCAGCTAAAAGCTGGCTCCATCCAGTGCAGTGTTCCCACAGTAGTGTCCGTGTATCAGCCAGGGGCTTGCACCTCCCAGGGAAACCGGGGCGCTTTGGGTGTCAGGGCACTTTGACACACAAACCTCCAAACTTCTATCAGCAGAACAGATCCCGTGCCAGCTTCACCTGAGAGCTTTGCATGAGCCCAGCTCTGGTCTAGGTCATTCTACAGACAACCAGGCGAGTGCGCACCTCGGCCCCGTGGCACACAAGCACTACTGGCAATCACTGCCCGGACGCAGAACAGAGCTCCGTCCCACATGCTGACCTGTGCTGCCGTATACATGCCATAATGAACACAGACAGGGAGACAACTACATTTGCTGTCTTAAAGTGAATTTAGTGCATGTGGAAGGTGCAGGAAATACAATTTAAACCATACACAATGTAAACTTTCCCTACACACTGTCCTATAGCCTAAACCAAGACAAGAAATTCACTCTTACCATCTCATCTTTTTAATCATTGCCAATTCTAATCGTACAAACTTTCATCCTCGCGAAAGGAACTAAATCAGCACTCATTTTGGCCAGATATCCAAGTATAAATTTATTTACTATCAGTCAAAAATGAGCGAGAGCTGTTCACCTTGAGTTTCTGAAGAGTCTTCCAGCTCCTGAGCTATCCATCCGGACCCTGCTATTTGTTTTGAACACAGAACATGCATTTTTGATTTCAAAATAAATTTTTAGACTGTTCTGCAAGTGGAAAAACATCTAAAAAATTAATGGTTCCCTCCAGTAATTACTTTCATGCTCACAAAACTACTTATTGAGCTTTTAGGGGAAACAGTTTGGGTTTTGAAATAATTTGAAGTGCAAGAACAGTGGAAATAAAGGATGTAGTCCAGAAGCAAAACTACCAACTAATCACATTTCTTATATGAAGAGTTAGTAAAAAATAAATTACTTCATCATCTGAGAAGACAAGGTAATTTTCAATATCTCGAAGAATTCAAGTTAAATCTCAACTATGTATCCACAAAAACGTGTTTCAATATCTGACTGATACTTCTCACCCTCTCACTGGCCGCATACTCCGTTCACTGCCTTAGCACTCATCACTGTGAAAATAAGGAGAGGCAACGTGAGTGAATACAACAGCAACACTCATCTGAGTCACTGAACTGATTCAAATCTCTGGAAATGGTTGTTGGTCATTTTCTGCCAAAGCATTCCATAATGCAAGGACCCAGGCATTACAGCCAGTAAGAAGGGGGTTAGGGATAATCAACTGGAACAGCGTTAGAAAGTATCAGTGACAGAGCAATGAGAAACAGGTCAGGAAATAATATAGAAGCGACAGGCTCAGTTGCTGAATACAGAAGAAATTTTCTGTATTGTTTCAGAAAACTTTCCCTGTCCAAGCAGCATCACTAAACAGCTCCAGAAAGAGCACTACAGCTATAAAAAAACTGCCCTAAAACCCACAATGGATACGAGCCAAGATCCTCGAAAGGTCAGTCTCCCTAAAGGAAACCCCCAAATATTTGTATGATTTGGGGCTTCAGTTTTGTTTGTTTGCTTTTGAAAAAGGGGCACCTCTTAGTATATATTTTTCCAGTAATTTTCCAACTTCTGACTGGTTGTATTTGTCCTTAACAATCGATATGATTATTAGGGCCTTCAGTGGTGATCCTGACCGCACGATGGGTAAAATGCTCTCCTTTGGTTTTGGCAACAGCCTCTGAAGTGTGAGTATCCTGCAGTGCAAGGTAGTTACCATTCTTCTATCACATAATGGAAGTGAAAAGCAAACAAACTTGACACAAAAATGGAAAGCATCTGTCTGGTTTGTTCAGCTTTTGTTGCTAGAGAGAGCTACTAGTCTTCATCTTCAACTTCCCAGAACTCACCATCAATATGCATGGCTTGAAACAACCTGCAAGACAGCCAATAATTTACATCAGGATGTTAAAAAAGTAAAATATGTACCCCCCCCCCCCAAAAAAATCAATCTAAATGTGACCAAAAATACAAAAGCAAGTTTCACAATTTTTGTCAGTCTCACAAAACACTCCTACTGCAATCATCAAAGTCAATTAAAATAAGCTACTCCGCATTTCTACAGTGCATTATACCAGAAGTTTGTACAGCACCTTACAAACATGATGTCTCAAGAAATCCCTGAAAATATTAGTCATCCAAACAGTAATAAAAGTTACCTGGCATGCTGCCATTCCTAGCTGGTCTGTAGGCAGTATATAATCAGCAGCCAAGCCTGCCTGCTCCAAACAGCTTACAATCTAATCGGACAATACAGAGCTGGGCAAACAACTATAATGTATAAACAGGGCGAGAGGGAACAAAAGGGAAGAAAATGGGCGTTTTTTTTATGAAACAGATGAGCTTAGTCAAGATAGGCATAGGTTAAGCTAAACGAAAAGAAAAAAAACACCAGATGAAAAATAGAAAGGAGAACAGGGTAGGAAGTGAAAAAATTACTGTTGGGAGAAGAGGGAATGCTGAAAAAGAAGGGCTAAGAACAAGAAAAACAATAAATCCTGTCAGCCACATCTATTACAGCAGAATAAATGGTGGAGGATTAAGTAAACTATTGGTATTTTGACTTTTGTATGCAGGCACTATATATCACAGCGATGGGCACATAACCCAGTGGAATACACACGAGCCTAGAGGCTGCCATTATTACCCCTCTCTGACCTGCCTGCCCTTTCATTTGTCCAGACAGCAGCAGCATCCTTTGTCTCTTGATATATCCCCAACAGTGATGATGTAAGCCAAGTTTGCAGCTTTTTAGAAGCAGCTTTTTTACCCAAAACCTTGTGTGGCGCTATCATAGACCCGAGCATCTGCAAGGAAACATTTCACTACAGGACGTCTCTCCGTCAGAGGCAGCAAGTAAAGCATCAGGAATAGGCCCAGAAGACTTCTCCAGAATTTTAAAACAAAAGTTCTTAAAAAGCAAAACCATATCCCGAATCAGTCCTGATATTTTTCTTGTTAGTGTTGGGTCCTTGTAAGTGTAAACATTTGAGAGAAGAAACTGTGTCTTAAACTGTACACCTACAAATTTCAAGGTAAGAATAATCTGGGAGAGACTGTAAGAAAAAGTAGAAAAATAAGTGGTACGGCACTAGCAGAAATGCATGTGAATACATACCTATTAAAGCACGGGGAAGATGGATCATTGAAGTGCCTGTATGGGTTCACCCTGGACAGAGAACCCATACAGAGCCAGCAGAAATACTGCATGCAGCCAGTACACGTCATTTTGTTACAGCCATCTAGTTTCTGGGGGGAAGAAAACAAGAAATAGCAGTAACAAAATCTGACCATCTCCGTCTTCAGGCCTGGCTCTACATGGTAACAGTCCTCAAAACCGCATCAACTAATGAACATGTTTTAACACGACTCTATGGTAACACTGATATTTTTTCACTGCTCAAAAGAACTAGGAGCTAGAATCACAGAATTGCAAATTGGCTATAATACTAATAATACTGGAAATTAATATTTTTCTGAAGCTAGTTTTATTTCCTGGTTGTAGTCTGAAACAGCAGTAGCCTGAAACGCATGGAAAACAAAGGGATTCATACGGATCCATAGTCAACCTGGATCTTTTTAGTACCGGAGCCTGAACAATACCAGTTGCTGTATTTACTCAAGTCCCTGAGCTCCAGAAACATCACCTCCTTTTCTATGTTACACAGACAGAAATGCAAAGTTCTCTTAGCGTTTCCTAGAAATTTACCTTCCCTGGTGAACTTCGAGGATACAAATAAGTCTCTGTCCCAGCCTAAATACAGAACTGACTTAATTTATGTTAGTTTCTCTTAAGAGGTACTGTGATTCTTCAGCCTTTCCCCTCTGCGCTTACCTCTATATGAGTACCACAGCAAGGGCAGGACTTGGAGTTCTTTTCTAGCCACTCTTTGCTCTCCATCTCCTCCAGGGCTTTCTGAATCACTCGTTTGCCATAGCGTTGTTCCAAAAATCTTTTAGTTGCCTCATCTGCTTCTAAATATTCATTTCGCAAATCCATTAATTTCTCTGGGGAATGAAACAAAACAGCTTTTGTAATATATTATATAAAGAAGTCCGGCTAGTAACAGCATAAAGTATTCTCAAAGGAAACGAACATCATTAATTAAAAAGCAAGTAAAACATGAGAATACATAAGAAAAAGATGAGAATATTAAAACCCCTCTACCTCAAAATTCAACTGTTCTACACTGTTTCATTATAAAAGAGATCAGTCAAGGGAATTAGAACAAGTCTACAATGTAAAATAAACTGAAAAACCGAAATATTTTTTCTGAACATACATTTAATGAAACTTTGTCACAGATTTTGAGGCCAGAGAGGCATCCACCTGATTCCAATATCAACTCTGACAACAGAACGTAGTGGATTCACAGGAAAGGGTAAAAAAAAGGCACATACAAAATTATTCTTCCCCTGCTATGGCCTCTCAGCGTTTGGCAATCAGCAGTTCAGGGACCTCCTGAGCTGTGGAGTGTCATCAAAGGAATAATTTTTAATTGCCAGCAACAGACCTACTCCAAATGAGTCTTTAATCTTTTAGAAAGCTCACGTGGTGATGAATTTCCTTGCTTAATTTCTGACTTCCAGCCTTTTTCACACAAGACTTAATTGTTTCTTGATCCATTTCTGAAATACGACGACTCACCCGCAGTAACTTTACACGGAGAGACCCCATGGTAAGTCATTTTACAGAGAGTACAAAAAGCATAGTTGCAGCGGGAACATATGCCCATGGTGCAGCCTGGTTCTTGCATGACGGGTGTCTGACAGCCCGGGCGAGGACAATACACCACATCCGCCATCAGGTCCAGGCTAGACTGCAGAAGCAGGCGGTCGTAACGTGCAAACAGCTGCTCTCCGACCAACTCTTTAACCTAAACAAAGATCGAAGAAAGATTACATGCATCTGAAATTCTGAGCCTGCCAGCTTCAGCAAAAAACAGAGTCAATGAAAAAGTACCTACAGCTGGGATGAATCCACTTTACATTCTCCAACAGGTCATGAAAATACTCCTAGAAACACCATTTCAGTAATAATTAATCAAATGAAAAGCACGCAGTGTCAAATGCAACGGGACATTAATCCAGGCCTCTGACCAATGCCAGTACTAATAGAGTACTAATAGGACAAAATGCGTGCTGTGTGATCCAGTTTTAACTCTGATGCCTCTGTGTGGCTCAGAGCACGAAAAAAAAATTTCCGCAGGTATATTCACAATGCTCACCATGAAAAGCCACACCTTGTCTTCTGCAATTATTGGTAAGTTAGCAGAACTCTACCATCTTGCACACTTCTATTACCTGGCCAGGAGTAGCAACAGAAGAACACTTCGGTTCTGGGCAGTTGAGGCAGTGGACCTGACCATCCCTGATCTGTATTTCAAAGTAGTCCTTCAGGCATGCTTTGCAGTACACATGGCTGCACTCGGTGAAGTACATACATTCACTGCCCAGCTTCTCACAGAAGCAGATATTGCACAAGTACATCTTACTGTTAAAGCACTTCCTCCTTTGAGCCTGATCAAAGTCCAAGATTTCCCTAATCAGACTCGACAACGATTCCACGTCCTGCACAGCTCTTGCATCGATGGTTTCTTCTTCAGCTGCTGCAGAGCCTGCTGCACCACCACAATCCTTCTCGGCATCGAGAGGGACCAAAGGTGTCCTGCTCTGCCCATTCCCTTGATGGCACATTTTTAGCTCATATGGGGAGGAAATATTCAGGTAGCTCAGCGTTTCTTCCTTCAGAAACTGCATCCAGGCAAACAAGACCACGCAGCCTCGATTCTCTTCCCACACATTGTCTAAGTGTTTGCAAAGAGCACTGAGCTAGGAAAGAAAAACACAGTTCCAGATTTTAGTAAGTTCTGACAACTTGCTACTGTTTTCCTCTCCCATGGTCTCCCTCAGTGCATATTTAGATTCCAGATTCTGGAGTTTTTCCATCTACATAAAATACATACAAAAATAATGCTCACGGATGCAAGCTTTCATGGCTCTGAATGGTGACCAAATAAAAGGAAGGGAACAAAAGAAGAGCCAACTGAAAGAGCAAGGTAGTTGTTTATGTCTTAATTTTACTTTTATCTACTACATCAACATCCCCCAGAGCACTGTTAATTATGAACTTACTCATGATCACCAAAGCTCTGTTCAAATGTTAAAACTATTTTGCAAACCTGGGCTTGGGAGAGCCATTTTCCACTGAGGGTAAACACCGGTGGGGAGGTTGACGGGTAGTCTGGTGGGAGTTCGAAATTCAGCACGAGGGGAGGCAGAAAGCAAACGGTGTATTCAAACCTGTTGTTCTGCAGGCCTTCTGTGGAATCACCTGAATCAAAGAGAATTGAGACAGTTTGAGAAATAACAAGAAAATGAAAACTAATGCCCTGAAACTGTTTATGATCTCTCTCTTCATTTCATAAATTCCTGGGTTTAAAATGATTTGTTCAACCCTAAATAACAAAACTTCCCAGTACAGTACGATTTCACAGGGTTGTATGCATATGGTTAAATCAGTGAACACCAGCACTGTGAAATATCAGATCCTGCACAAACCCAGAACCTGGACAGATATATCCTCAAGGAACAACAACAAAAAAAAAAAACCAAACTAACTCAGTTATTCCAAAAAAATACCGTCATACTCATCTCTAATTCTGACGCTCACTGAAGAGGTTATATGCACGAGGATGAAATCACCCGCTCGGACACAAACCCCAACACCACCACAAGCACAGTGTAGGGTCAGTCACAGCTCCTCTGGTCAGCGTTCCTATAGGGTGCTAGAGCAGCAACCATCCAGGCACGTACCAGAAAATGAGCTTGGTAAAAACTAATTTTGGGATAACACAAAACATCTCAACTCACCACTCACAAAAATTTTGAAGTTTTGGGGCAACTCCAGGCAAATTCTTGTTTCTCCTCCTTGGGCAGACTCGGCTCTCTTAAACTCATCTTCATCATAAATGCTAGCCAAGGCCAGCAGCTCATCCTCCTGAGCTTCTTTGTCTTCTGAAGACATTTAAATTTTCTGTGGAGTTAACACCACTCACAAGATCAACTGAGTTAACGTATCCTATCCAAATTACTAATTCAGGGTATCTATTTTATACTACTATAGTAAGATTTAGAAATCTAAGTAACGGATATAAAACAATGTAAAATATAATTAAGCTTTTTTACAGGTTGAGAAAATATCGGTAGCTTTATAAAATAAACAAAACCCTTTAACAGAGCATTGGAAAGTCAAAAAGCAACGTTAGAGGCTAAAGACAGCTGTTGGGGGGAAAAATAGTGAAATATACTGATGGCAGGTGACAGGGGCATTTCGTTAATGTTTGAAAGGGGAAATAGACTGAAAAAGAAGAAAAAGGAATTAGTAATAGTATTGCTCATCCACTGTTCTAAAACAAACACAGAAAAAGACCCATTTACAACTAAAGTTATTGAAGATATCAGTAAGAAGCTTCAAATCCTACACGAGCATCTTGTAGATGCGCTCCTATAGCACTTCAGTTTTAGATTTGGGGAAATAAAGCCACGTGTAACGGATTACCTTTTTATTGACAACTGCGCAGTGGCAAAGCTGTAGGTACCGGTGACTGACCAAGGCCAGCCGTGTTAGTAGGGCCAGAGCAGAGCCCCTGATCATTCCTCTGGGAGAACTGGAGGTCACAAACCTTTTCTCACGTAAGGCATGAAAAACGTCGACTTTGTCGCCAAAGCGCGTGTGGTTACAGCACCGGTACTTCTGAGCTGCCTGCAGCCAACGAAACAAACAAGTGCTCAGAGGGATTAAAGTCCCCTCCGCATTGTCATTGCGAATGCTAACAAACATTTAGCATTCGTTTGAGCTGTCGCGCTCAGTAATTCGGAACAACCTTTTTACAGCTCTAAGAGCAGTGACTCATTTACACGGATAAGCTGTGATCACTGCAGTTCCCACCGTGACCCGGACCAACTCGGGAGCCTGACACGGGCCCCTCTGGAGTCAGCAGAAATCCCACCCCGCCGCTCCCCCCACGCCGGTCAGGGAGATTATTCGCTGTTGAACAGCAAAGAAGGGGGAGGCCTTCCCAAAAAGCAGCACGGGGAAGGAAAAAACATAACCAAAAAAATGCCCGGGGAGCAGCGGGTAGAATTCAGGAAAAATCCCAGTTTTCAGGTCCGTCTCCCCCACACGAGCAGCTGTGCGGTTCTTATTTCAGCTCCAGCCATTCCCATCTTTCCGCGCTGGCACACGCGCCTAGCGCACCACCTAAGGCGTGCCGGCCGCTCCCTTCGGGCCACGGGGAGCGGGAGGAGCGGGAGGAGCGGGAGCAGCCGCAGCCGCCCACCCCGCCCGGGGCTCTGGGCCCGCCGGGCGAGGCCGCGCAGGGCGGAGGGAGGCCCGGGCCGCACCGGGCGCTCCGCAGCCCGCATGCCCAGCGCTGCCGCCACCA